>JAXRKO010000322.1:0-57361 GCA_037039905.1 Formica aserva | reverse complement strand
GCACGTAACTAAGTCGTTCCGAATGAAGGAAACTTGCGTACATAGCGATCTTAGCTCTGTGAGCCGAGAAGCGTTGTTCCTCAATTTCCTTGATGTGTTATGAAAATTTTCGGCAAATCTCACTTACAGGCACGTAACTAAGTCGTTCCGAACGAAGGAAACTTGCGTACATAGCGATCTTAGCTCTGTGAGCCGAGAAGCGTTGTTCCTCAATTTCCTTGATGTGTTATGAAAATTTTCGGCAAATCTCACTTACAGGCACGTAACTAAGTCGTTCCGAACGAAGGAAACTTGCGTACATAGCGATCTTAGCTCTGTGAGCCGAGAAGCGTTGTTCCTCAATTTCCTTGATGTGTTATGAAAATTTTCGGCAAATCTCACTTACAGGCACGTAACTAAGTCGTTCCGAACGAAGGAAACTTGCGTACATAGCGATCTTAGCTCTGTGAGCCGAGAAGCGTTGTTCCTCAATTTCCTTGATGTGTTATGAAAATTTTCGGCAAATCTCACTTACAGGCACGTAACTAAGTCGTTCCGAACGAAGGAAACTTGCGTACATAGCGATCTTAGCTCTGTGAGCCGAGAAGCGTTGTTCCTCAATTTCCTTGATGTGTTATGAAAATTTTCGGCAAATCTCACTTACAGGCACGTAACTAAGTCGTTCCGAACGAAGGAAACTTGCGTACATAGCGATCTTAGCTCTGTGAGCCGAGAAGCGTTGTTCCTCAATTTCCTTGATGTGTTATGAAAATTTTCGGCAAATCTCACTTACAGGCACGTAACTAAGTCGTTCCGAACGAAGGAAACTTGCGTACATAGCGATCTTAGCTCTGTGAGCCGAGAAGCGTTGTTCCTCAATTTCCTTGATGTGTTATGAAAATTTTCGGCAAATCTCACTTACAGGCACGTAACTAAGTCGTTCCGAACGAAGGAAACTTGCGTACATAGCGATCTTAGCTCTGTGAGCCGAGAAGCGTTGTTCCTCAATTTCCTTGATGTGTTATGAAAATTTTCGGCAAATCTCACTTACAGGCACGTAACTAAGTCGTTCCGAACGAAGGAAACTTGCGTACATAGCGATCTTAGCTCTGTGAGCCGAGAAGCGTTGTTCCTCAATTTCCTTGATGTGTTATGAAAATTTTCGGCAAATCTCACTTACAGGCACGTAACTAAGTCGTTCCGAACGAAGGAAACTTGCGTACATAGCGATCTTAGCTCTGTGAGCCGAGAAGCGTTGTTCCTCAATTTCCTTGATGTGTTATGAAAATTTTCGGCAAATCTCACTTACAGGCACGTAACTAAGTCGTTCCGAACGAAGGAAACTTGCGTACATAGCGATCTTAGCTCTGTGAGCCGAGAAGCGTTGTTCCTCAATTTCCTTGATGTGTTATGAAAATTTTCGGCAAATCTCACTTACAGGCACGTAACTAAGTCGTTCCGAACGAAGGAAACTTGCGTACATAGCGATCTTAGCTCTGTGAGCCGAGAAGCGTTGTTCCTCAATTTCCTTGATGTGTTATGAAAATTTTCGGCAAATCTCACTTACAGGCACGTAACTAAGTCGTTCCGAACGAAGGAAACTTGCGTACATAGCGATCTTAGCTCTGTGAGCCGAGAAGCGTTGTTCCTCAATTTCCTTGATGTGTTATGAAAATTTTCGGCAAATCTCACTTACAGGCACGTAACTAAGTCGTTCCGAACGAAGGAAACTTGCGTACATAGCGATCTTAGCTCTGTGAGCCGAGAAGCGTTGTTCCTCAATTTCCTTGATGTGTTATGAAAATTTTCGGCAAATCTCACTTACAGGCACGTAACTAAGTCGTTCCGAACGAAGGAAACTTGCGTACATAGCGATCTTAGCTCTGTGAGCCGAGAAGCGTTGTTCCTCAATTTCCTTGATGTGTTATGAAAATTTTCGGCAAATCTCACTTACAGGCACGTAACTAAGTCGTTCCGAACGAAGGAAACTTGCGTACATAGCGATCTTAGCTCTGTGAGCCGAGAAGCGTTGTTCCTCAATTTCCTTGATGTGTTATGAAAATTTTCGGCAAATCTCACTTACAGGCACGTAACTAAGTCGTTCCGAACGAAGGAAACTTGCGTACATAGCGATCTTAGCTCTGTGAGCCGAGAAGCGTTGTTCCTCAATTTCCTTGATGTGTTATGAAAATTTTCGGCAAATCTCACTTACAGGCACGTAACTAAGTCGTTCCGAACGAAGGAAACTTGCGTACATAGCGATCTTAGCTCTGTGAGCCGAGAAGCGTTGTTCCTCAATTTCCTTGATGTGTTATGAAAATTTTCGGCAAATCTCACTTACAGGCACGTAACTAAGTCGTTCCGAACGAAGGAAACTTGCGTACATAGCGATCTTAGCTCTGTGAGCCGAGAAGCGTTGTTCCTCAATTTCCTTGATGTGTTATGAAAATTTTCGGCAAATCTCACTTACAGGCACGTAACTAAGTCGTTCCGAACGAAGGAAACTTGCGTACATAGCGATCTTAGCTCTGTGAGCCGAGAAGCGTTGTTCCTCAATTTCCTTGATGTGTTATGAAAATTTTCGGCAAATCTCACTTACAGGCACGTAACTAAGTCGTTCCGAACGAAGGAAACTTGCGTACATAGCGATCTTAGCTCTGTGAGCCGAGAAGCGTTGTTCCTCAATTTCCTTGATGTGTTATGAAAATTTTCGGCAAATCTCACTTACAGGCACGTAACTAAGTCGTTCCGAACGAAGGAAACTTGCGTACATAGCGATCTTAGCTCTGTGAGCCGAGAAGCGTTGTTCCTCAATTTCCTTGATGTGTTATGAAAATTTTCGGCAAATCTCACTTACAGGCACGTAACTAAGTCGTTCCGAACGAAGGAAACTTGCGTACATAGCGATCTTAGCTCTGTGAGCCGAGAAGCGTTGTTCCTCAATTTCCTTGATGTGTTATGAAAATTTTCGGCAAATCTCACTTACAGGCACGTAACTAAGTCGTTCCGAACGAAGGAAACTTGCGTACATAGCGATCTTAGCTCTGTGAGCCGAGAAGCGTTGTTCCTCAATTTCCTTGATGTGTTATGAAAATTTTCGGCAAATCTCACTTACAGGCACGTAACTAAGTCGTTCCGAACGAAGGAAACTTGCGTACATAGCGATCTTAGCTCTGTGAGCCGAGAAGCGTTGTTCCTCAATTTCCTTGATGTGTTATGAAAATTTTCGGCAAATCTCACTTACAGGCACGTAACTAAGTCGTTCCGAACGAAGGAAACTTGCGTACATAGCGATCTTAGCTCTGTGAGCCGAGAAGCGTTGTTCCTCAATTTCCTTGATGTGTTATGAAAATTTTCGGCAAATCTCACTTACAGGCACGTAACTAAGTCGTTCCGAACGAAGGAAACTTGCGTACATAGCGATCTTAGCTCTGTGAGCCGAGAAGCGTTGTTCCTCAATTTCCTTGATGTGTTATGAAAATTTTCGGCAAATCTCACTTACAGGCACGTAACTAAGTCGTTCCGAACGAAGGAAACTTGCGTACATAGCGATCTTAGCTCTGTGAGCCGAGAAGCGTTGTTCCTCAATTTCCTTGATGTGTTATGAAAATTTTCGGCAAATCTCACTTACAGGCACGTAACTAAGTCGTTCCGAACGAAGGAAACTTGCGTACATAGCGATCTTAGCTCTGTGAGCCGAGAAGCGTTGTTCCTCAATTTCCTTGATGTGTTATGAAAATTTTCGGCAAATCTCACTTACAGGCACGTAACTAAGTCGTTCCGAACGAAGGAAACTTGCGTACATAGCGATCTTAGCTCTGTGAGCCGAGAAGCGTTGTTCCTCAATTTCCTTGATGTGTTATGAAAATTTTCGGCAAATCTCACTTACAGGCACGTAACTAAGTCGTTCCGAACGAAGGAAACTTGCGTACATAGCGATCTTAGCTCTGTGAGCCGAGAAGCGTTGTTCCTCAATTTCCTTGATGTGTTATGAAAATTTTCGGCAAATCTCACTTACAGGCACGTAACTAAGTCGTTCCGAACGAAGGAAACTTGCGTACATAGCGATCTTAGCTCTGTGAGCCGAGAAGCGTTGTTCCTCAATTTCCTTGATGTGTTATGAAAATTTTCGGCAAATCTCACTTACAGGCACGTAACTAAGTCGTTCCGAACGAAGGAAACTTGCGTACATAGCGATCTTAGCTCTGTGAGCCGAGAAGCGTTGTTCCTCAATTTCCTTGATGTGTTATGAAAATTTTCGGCAAATCTCACTTACAGGCACGTAACTAAGTCGTTCCGAACGAAGGAAACTTGCGTACATAGCGATCTTAGCTCTGTGAGCCGAGAAGCGTTGTTCCTCAATTTCCTTGATGTGTTATGAAAATTTTCGGCAAATCTCACTTACAGGCACGTAACTAAGTCGTTCCGAACGAAGGAAACTTGCGTACATAGCGATCTTAGCTCTGTGAGCCGAGAAGCGTTGTTCCTCAATTTCCTTGATGTGTTATGAAAATTTTCGGCAAATCTCACTTACAGGCACGTAACTAAGTCGTTCCGAACGAAGGAAACTTGCGTACATAGCGATCTTAGCTCTGTGAGCCGAGAAGCGTTGTTCCTCAATTTCCTTGATGTGTTATGAAAATTTTCGGCAAATCTCACTTACAGGCACGTAACTAAGTCGTTCCGAACGAAGGAAACTTGCGTACATAGCGATCTTAGCTCTGTGAGCCGAGAAGCGTTGTTCCTCAATTTCCTTGATGTGTTATGAAAATTTTCGGCAAATCTCACTTACAGGCACGTAACTAAGTCGTTCCGAACGAAGGAAACTTGCGTACATAGCGATCTTAGCTCTGTGAGCCGAGAAGCGTTGTTCCTCAATTTCCTTGATGTGTTATGAAAATTTTCGGCAAATCTCACTTACAGGCACGTAACTAAGTCGTTCCGAACGAAGGAAACTTGCGTACATAGCGATCTTAGCTCTGTGAGCCGAGAAGCGTTGTTCCTCAATTTCCTTGATGTGTTATGAAAATTTTCGGCAAATCTCACTTACAGGCACGTAACTAAGTCGTTCCGAACGAAGGAAACTTGCGTACATAGCGATCTTAGCTCTGTGAGCCGAGAAGCGTTGTTCCTCAATTTCCTTGATGTGTTATGAAAATTTTCGGCAAATCTCACTTACAGGCACGTAACTAAGTCGTTCCGAACGAAGGAAACTTGCGTACATAGCGATCTTAGCTCTGTGAGCCGAGAAGCGTTGTTCCTCAATTTCCTTGATGTGTTATGAAAATTTTCGGCAAATCTCACTTACAGGCACGTAACTAAGTCGTTCCGAACGAAGGAAACTTGCGTACATAGCGATCTTAGCTCTGTGAGCCGAGAAGCGTTGTTCCTCAATTTCCTTGATGTGTTATGAAAATTTTCGGCAAATCTCACTTACAGGCACGTAACTAAGTCGTTCCGAACGAAGGAAACTTGCGTACATAGCGATCTTAGCTCTGTGAGCCGAGAAGCGTTGTTCCTCAATTTCCTTGATGTGTTATGAAAATTTTCGGCAAATCTCACTTACAGGCACGTAACTAAGTCGTTCCGAACGAAGGAAACTTGCGTACATAGCGATCTTAGCTCTGTGAGCCGAGAAGCGTTGTTCCTCAATTTCCTTGATGTGTTATGAAAATTTTCGGCAAATCTCACTTACAGGCACGTAACTAAGTCGTTCCGAACGAAGGAAACTTGCGTACATAGCGATCTTAGCTCTGTGAGCCGAGAAGCGTTGTTCCTCAATTTCCTTGATGTGTTATGAAAATTTTCGGCAAATCTCACTTACAGGCACGTAACTAAGTCGTTCCGAACGAAGGAAACTTGCGTACATAGCGATCTTAGCTCTGTGAGCCGAGAAGCGTTGTTCCTCAATTTCCTTGATGTGTTATGAAAATTTTCGGCAAATCTCACTTACAGGCACGTAACTAAGTCGTTCCGAACGAAGGAAACTTGCGTACATAGCGATCTTAGCTCTGTGAGCCGAGAAGCGTTGTTCCTCAATTTCCTTGATGTGTTATGAAAATTTTCGGCAAATCTCACTTACAGGCACGTAACTAAGTCGTTCCGAACGAAGGAAACTTGCGTACATAGCGATCTTAGCTCTGTGAGCCGAGAAGCGTTGTTCCTCAATTTCCTTGATGTGTTATGAAAATTTTCGGCAAATCTCACTTACAGGCACGTAACTAAGTCGTTCCGAACGAAGGAAACTTGCGTACATAGCGATCTTAGCTCTGTGAGCCGAGAAGCGTTGTTCCTCAATTTCCTTGATGTGTTATGAAAATTTTCGGCAAATCTCACTTACAGGCACGTAACTAAGTCGTTCCGAACGAAGGAAACTTGCGTACATAGCGATCTTAGCTCTGTGAGCCGAGAAGCGTTGTTCCTCAATTTCCTTGATGTGTTATGAAAATTTTCGGCAAATCTCACTTACAGGCACGTAACTAAGTCGTTCCGAACGAAGGAAACTTGCGTACATAGCGATCTTAGCTCTGTGAGCCGAGAAGCGTTGTTCCTCAATTTCCTTGATGTGTTATGAAAATTTTCGGCAAATCTCACTTACAGGCACGTAACTAAGTCGTTCCGAACGAAGGAAACTTGCGTACATAGCGATCTTAGCTCTGTGAGCCGAGAAGCGTTGTTCCTCAATTTCCTTGATGTGTTATGAAAATTTTCGGCAAATCTCACTTACAGGCACGTAACTAAGTCGTTCCGAACGAAGGAAACTTGCGTACATAGCGATCTTAGCTCTGTGAGCCGAGAAGCGTTGTTCCTCAATTTCCTTGATGTGTTATGAAAATTTTCGGCAAATCTCACTTACAGGCACGTAACTAAGTCGTTCCGAACGAAGGAAACTTGCGTACATAGCGATCTTAGCTCTGTGAGCCGAGAAGCGTTGTTCCTCAATTTCCTTGATGTGTTATGAAAATTTTCGGCAAATCTCACTTACAGGCACGTAACTAAGTCGTTCCGAACGAAGGAAACTTGCGTACATAGCGATCTTAGCTCTGTGAGCCGAGAAGCGTTGTTCCTCAATTTCCTTGATGTGTTATGAAAATTTTCGGCAAATCTCACTTACAGGCACGTAACTAAGTCGTTCCGAACGAAGGAAACTTGCGTACATAGCGATCTTAGCTCTGTGAGCCGAGAAGCGTTGTTCCTCAATTTCCTTGATGTGTTATGAAAATTTTCGGCAAATCTCACTTACAGGCACGTAACTAAGTCGTTCCGAACGAAGGAAACTTGCGTACATAGCGATCTTAGCTCTGTGAGCCGAGAAGCGTTGTTCCTCAATTTCCTTGATGTGTTATGAAAATTTTCGGCAAATCTCACTTACAGGCACGTAACTAAGTCGTTCCGAACGAAGGAAACTTGCGTACATAGCGATCTTAGCTCTGTGAGCCGAGAAGCGTTGTTCCTCAATTTCCTTGATGTGTTATGAAAATTTTCGGCAAATCTCACTTACAGGCACGTAACTAAGTCGTTCCGAACGAAGGAAACTTGCGTACATAGCGATCTTAGCTCTGTGAGCCGAGAAGCGTTGTTCCTCAATTTCCTTGATGTGTTATGAAAATTTTCGGCAAATCTCACTTACAGGCACGTAACTAAGTCGTTCCGAACGAAGGAAACTTGCGTACATAGCGATCTTAGCTCTGTGTGCCGAGAAGCGTTGTTCCTCAATTTCCTTGATGTGTTATGAAAATTTTCGGCAAATCTCACTTACAGGCACGTAACTAAGTCGTTCCGAACGAAGGAAACTTGCGTACATAGCGATCTTAGCTCTGTGAGCCGAGAAGCGTTGTTCCTCAATTTCCTTGATGTGTTATGAAAATTTTCGGCAAATCTCACTTACAGGCACGTAACTAAGTCGTTCCGAACGAAGGAAACTTGCGTACATAGCGATCTTAGCTCTGTGAGCCGAGAAGCGTTGTTCCTCAATTTCCTTGATGTGTTATGAAAATTTTCGGCAAATCTCACTTACAGGCACGTAACTAAGTCGTTCCGAACGAAGGAAACTTGCGTACATAGCGATCTTAGCTCTGTGAGCCGAGAAGCGTTGTTCCTCAATTTCCTTGATGTGTTATGAAAATTTTCGGCAAATCTCACTTACAGGCACGTAACTAAGTCGTTCCGAACGAAGGAAACTTGCGTACATAGCGATCTTAGCTCTGTGTGCCGAGAAGCGTTGTTCCTCAATTTCCTTGATGTGTTATGAAAATTTTCGGCAAATCTCACTTACAGGCACGTAACTAAGTCGTTCCGAACGAAGGAAACTTGCGTACATAGCGATCTTAGCTCTGTGTGCCGAGAAGCGTTGTTCCTCAATTTCCTTGATGTGTTATGAAAATTTTCGGCAAATCTCACTTACAGGCACGTAACTAAGTCGTTCCGAACGAAGGAAACTTGCGTACATAGCGATCTTAGCTCTGTGTGCCGAGAAGCGTTGTTCCTCAATTTCCTTGATGTGTTATGAAAATTTTCGGCAAATCTCACTTACAGGCACGTAACTAAGTCGTTCCGAACGAAGGAAACTTGCGTACATAGCGATCTTAGCTCTGTGTGCCGAGAAGCGTTGTTCCTCAATTTCCTTGATGTGTTATGAAAATTTTCGGCAAATCTCACTTACAGGCACGTAACTAAGTCGTTCCGAACGAAGGAAACTTGCGTACATAGCGATCTTAGCTCTGTGTGCCGAGAAGCGTTGTTCCTCAATTTCCTTGATGTGTTATGAAAATTTTCGGCAAATCTCACTTACAGGCACGTAACTAAGTCGTTCCGAACGAAGGAAACTTGCGTACATAGCGATCTTAGCTCTGTGTGCCGAGAAGCGTTGTTCCTCAATTTCCTTGATGTGTTATGAAAATTTTCGGCAAATCTCACTTACAGGCACGTAACTAAGTCGTTCCGAACGAAGGAAACTTGCGTACATAGCGATCTTAGCTCTGTGAGCCGAGAAGCGTTGTTCCTCAATTTCCTTGATGTGTTATGAAAATTTTCGGCAAATCTCACTTACAGGCACGTAACTAAGTCGTTCCGAACGAAGGAAACTTGCGTACATAGCGATCTTAGCTCTGTGTGCCGAGAAGCGTTGTTCCTCAATTTCCTTGATGTGTTATGAAAATTTTCGGCAAATCTCACTTACAGGCACGTAACTAAGTCGTTCCGAACGAAGGAAACTTGCGTACATAGCGATCTTAGCTCTGTGAGCCGAGAAGCGTTGTTCCTCAATTTCCTTGATGTGTTATGAAAATTTTCGGCAAATCTCACTTACAGGCACGTAACTAAGTCGTTCCGAACGAAGGAAACTTGCGTACATAGCGATCTTAGCTCTGTGAGCCGAGAAGCGTTGTTCCTCAATTTCCTTGATGTGTTATGAAAATTTTCGGCAAATCTCACTTACAGGCACGTAACTAAGTCGTTCCGAACGAAGGAAACTTGCGTACATAGCGATCTTAGCTCTGTGTGCCGAGAAGCGTTGTTCCTCAATTTCCTTGATGTGTTATGAAAATTTTCGGCAAATCTCACTTACAGGCACGTAACTAAGTCGTTCCGAACGAAGGAAACTTGCGTACATAGCGATCTTAGCTCTGTGTGCCGAGAAGCGTTGTTCCTCAATTTCCTTGATGTGTTATGAAAATTTTCGGCAAATCTCACTTACAGGCACGTAACTAAGTCGTTCCGAACGAAGGAAACTTGCGTACATAGCGATCTTAGCTCTGTGTGCCGAGAAGCGTTGTTCCTCAATTTCCTTGATGTGTTATGAAAATTTTCGGCAAATCTCACTTACAGGCACGTAACTAAGTCGTTCCGAACGAAGGAAACTTGCGTACATAGCGATCTTAGCTCTGTGTGCCGAGAAGCGTTGTTCCTCAATTTCCTTGATGTGTTATGAAAATTTTCGGCAAATCTCACTTACAGGCACGTAACTAAGTCGTTCCGAACGAAGGAAACTTGCGTACATAGCGATCTTAGCTCTGTGTGCCGAGAAGCGTTGTTCCTCAATTTCCTTGATGTGTTATGAAAATTTTCGGCAAATCTCACTTACAGGCACGTAACTAAGTCGTTCCGAACGAAGGAAACTTGCGTACATAGCGATCTTAGCTCTGTGAGCCGAGAAGCGTTGTTCCTCAATTTCCTTGATGTGTTATGAAAATTTTCGGCAAATCTCACTTACAGGCACGTAACTAAGTCGTTCCGAACGAAGGAAACTTGCGTACATAGCGATCTTAGCTCTGTGAGCCGAGAAGCGTTGTTCCTCAATTTCCTTGATGTGTTATGAAAATTTTCGGCAAATCTCACTTACAGGCACGTAACTAAGTCGTTCCGAACGAAGGAAACTTGCGTACATAGCGATCTTAGCTCTGTGTGCCGAGAAGCGTTGTTCCTCAATTTCCTTGATGTGTTATGAAAATTTTCGGCAAATCTCACTTACAGGCACGTAACTAAGTCGTTCCGAACGAAGGAAACTTGCGTACATAGCGATCTTAGCTCTGTGTGCCGAGAAGCGTTGTTCCTCAATTTCCTTGATGTGTTATGAAAATTTTCGGCAAATCTCACTTACAGGCACGTAACTAAGTCGTTCCGAACGAAGGAAACTTGCGTACATAGCGATCTTAGCTCTGTGTGCCGAGAAGCGTTGTTCCTCAATTTCCTTGATGTGTTATGAAAATTTTCGGCAAATCTCACTTACAGGCACGTAACTAAGTCGTTCCGAACGAAGGAAACTTGCGTACATAGCGATCTTAGCTCTGTGAGCCGAGAAGCGTTGTTCCTCAATTTCCTTGATGTGTTATGAAAATTTTCGGCAAATCTCACTTACAGGCACGTAACTAAGTCGTTCCGAACGAAGGAAACTTGCGTACATAGCGATCTTAGCTCTGTGAGCCGAGAAGCGTTGTTCCTCAATTTCCTTGATGTGTTATGAAAATTTTCGGCAAATCTCACTTACAGGCACGTAACTAAGTCGTTCCGAACGAAGGAAACTTGCGTACATAGCGATCTTAGCTCTGTGTGCCGAGAAGCGTTGTTCCTCAATTTCCTTGATGTGTTATGAAAATTTTCGGCAAATCTCACTTACAGGCACGTAACTAAGTCGTTCCGAACGAAGGAAACTTGCGTACATAGCGATCTTAGCTCTGTGTGCCGAGAAGCGTTGTTCCTCAATTTCCTTGATGTGTTATGAAAATTTTCGGCAAATCTCACTTACAGGCACGTAACTAAGTCGTTCCGAACGAAGGAAACTTGCGTACATAGCGATCTTAGCTCTGTGTGCCGAGAAGCGTTGTTCCTCAATTTCCTTGATGTGTTATGAAAATTTTCGGCAAATCTCACTTACAGGCACGTAACTAAGTCGTTCCGAACGAAGGAAACTTGCGTACATAGCGATCTTAGCTCTGTGTGCCGAGAAGCGTTGTTCCTCAATTTCCTTGATGTGTTATGAAAATTTTCGGCAAATCTCACTTACAGGCACGTAACTAAGTCGTTCCGAACGAAGGAAACTTGCGTACATAGCGATCTTAGCTCTGTGTGCCGAGAAGCGTTGTTCCTCAATTTCCTTGATGTGTTATGAAAATTTTCGGCAAATCTCACTTACAGGCACGTAACTAAGTCGTTCCGAACGAAGGAAACTTGCGTACATAGCGATCTTAGCTCTGTGTGCCGAGAAGCGTTGTTCCTCAATTTCCTTGATGTGTTATGAAAATTTTCGGCAAATCTCACTTACAGGCACGTAACTAAGTCGTTCCGAACGAAGGAAACTTGCGTACATAGCGATCTTAGCTCTGTGTGCCGAGAAGCGTTGTTCCTCAATTTCCTTGATGTGTTATGAAAATTTTCGGCAAATCTCACTTACAGGCACGTAACTAAGTCGTTCCGAACGAAGGAAACTTGCGTACATAGCGATCTTAGCTCTGTGTGCCGAGAAGCGTTGTTCCTCAATTTCCTTGATGTGTTATGAAAATTTTCGGCAAATCTCACTTACAGGCACGTAACTAAGTCGTTCCGAACGAAGGAAACTTGCGTACATAGCGATCTTAGCTCTGTGTGCCGAGAAGCGTTGTTCCTCAATTTCCTTGATGTGTTATGAAAATTTTCGGCAAATCTCACTTACAGGCACGTAACTAAGTCGTTCCGAACGAAGGAAACTTGCGTACATAGCGATCTTAGCTCTGTGTGCCGAGAAGCGTTGTTCCTCAATTTCCTTGATGTGTTATGAAAATTTTCGGCAAATCTCACTTACAGGCACGTAACTAAGTCGTTCCGAACGAAGGAAACTTGCGTACATAGCGATCTTAGCTCTGTGAGCCGAGAAGCGTTGTTCCTCAATTTCCTTGATGTGTTATGAAAATTTTCGGCAAATCTCACTTACAGGCACGTAACTAAGTCGTTCCGAACGAAGGAAACTTGCGTACATAGCGATCTTAGCTCTGTGAGCCGAGAAGCGTTGTTCCTCAATTTCCTTGATGTGTTATGAAAATTTTCGGCAAATCTCACTTACAGGCACGTAACTAAGTCGTTCCGAACGAAGGAAACTTGCGTACATAGCGATCTTAGCTCTGTGTGCCGAGAAGCGTTGTTCCTCAATTTCCTTGATGTGTTATGAAAATTTTCGGCAAATCTCACTTACAGGCACGTAACTAAGTCGTTCCGAACGAAGGAAACTTGCGTACATAGCGATCTTAGCTCTGTGTGCCGAGAAGCGTTGTTCCTCAATTTCCTTGATGTGTTATGAAAATTTTCGGCAAATCTCACTTACAGGCACGTAACTAAGTCGTTCCGAACGAAGGAAACTTGCGTACATAGCGATCTTAGCTCTGTGTGCCGAGAAGCGTTGTTCCTCAATTTCCTTGATGTGTTATGAAAATTTTCGGCAAATCTCACTTACAGGCACGTAACTAAGTCGTTCCGAACGAAGGAAACTTGCGTACATAGCGATCTTAGCTCTGTGTGCCGAGAAGCGTTGTTCCTCAATTTCCTTGATGTGTTATGAAAATTTTCGGCAAATCTCACTTACAGGCACGTAACTAAGTCGTTCCGAACGAAGGAAACTTGCGTACATAGCGATCTTAGCTCTGTGTGCCGAGAAGCGTTGTTCCTCAATTTCCTTGATGTGTTATGAAAATTTTCGGCAAATCTCACTTACAGGCACGTAACTAAGTCGTTCCGAACGAAGGAAACTTGCGTACATAGCGATCTTAGCTCTGTGAGCCGAGAAGCGTTGTTCCTCAATTTCCTTGATGTGTTATGAAAATTTTCGGCAAATCTCACTTACAGGCACGTAACTAAGTCGTTCCGAACGAAGGAAACTTGCGTACATAGCGATCTTAGCTCTGTGAGCCGAGAAGCGTTGTTCCTCAATTTCCTTGATGTGTTATGAAAATTTTCGGCAAATCTCACTTACAGGCACGTAACTAAGTCGTTCCGAACGAAGGAAACTTGCGTACATAGCGATCTTAGCTCTGTGTGCCGAGAAGCGTTGTTCCTCAATTTCCTTGATGTGTTATGAAAATTTTCGGCAAATCTCACTTACAGGCACGTAACTAAGTCGTTCCGAACGAAGGAAACTTGCGTACATAGCGATCTTAGCTCTGTGTGCCGAGAAGCGTTGTTCCTCAATTTCCTTGATGTGTTATGAAAATTTTCGGCAAATCTCACTTACAGGCACGTAACTAAGTCGTTCCGAACGAAGGAAACTTGCGTACATAGCGATCTTAGCTCTGTGTGCCGAGAAGCGTTGTTCCTCAATTTCCTTGATGTGTTATGAAAATTTTCGGCAAATCTCACTTACAGGCACGTAACTAAGTCGTTCCGAACGAAGGAAACTTGCGTACATAGCGATCTTAGCTCTGTGTGCCGAGAAGCGTTGTTCCTCAATTTCCTTGATGTGTTATGAAAATTTTCGGCAAATCTCACTTACAGGCACGTAACTAAGTCGTTCCGAACGAAGGAAACTTGCGTACATAGCGATCTTAGCTCTGTGAGCCGAGAAGCGTTGTTCCTCAATTTCCTTGATGTGTTATGAAAATTTTCGGCAAATCTCACTTACAGGCACGTAACTAAGTCGTTCCGAACGAAGGAAACTTGCGTACATAGCGATCTTAGCTCTGTGTGCCGAGAAGCGTTGTTCCTCAATTTCCTTGATGTGTTATGAAAATTTTCGGCAAATCTCACTTACAGGCACGTAACTAAGTCGTTCCGAACGAAGGAAACTTGCGTACATAGCGATCTTAGCTCTGTGAGCCGAGAAGCGTTGTTCCTCAATTTCCTTGATGTGTTATGAAAATTTTCGGCAAATCTCACTTACAGGCACGTAACTAAGTCGTTCCGAACGAAGGAAACTTGCGTACATAGCGATCTTAGCTCTGTGTGCCGAGAAGCGTTGTTCCTCAATTTCCTTGATGTGTTATGAAAATTTTCGGCAAATCTCACTTACAGGCACGTAACTAAGTCGTTCCGAACGAAGGAAACTTGCGTACATAGCGATCTTAGCTCTGTGTGCCGAGAAGCGTTGTTCCTCAATTTCCTTGATGTGTTATGAAAATTTTCGGCAAATCTCACTTACAGGCACGTAACTAAGTCGTTCCGAACGAAGGAAACTTGCGTACATAGCGATCTTAGCTCTGTGAGCCGAGAAGCGTTGTTCCTCAATTTCCTTGATGTGTTATGAAAATTTTCGGCAAATCTCACTTACAGGCACGTAACTAAGTCGTTCCGAACGAAGGAAACTTGCGTACATAGCGATCTTAGCTCTGTGTGCCGAGAAGCGTTGTTCCTCAATTTCCTTGATGTGTTATGAAAATTTTCGGCAAATCTCACTTACAGGCACGTAACTAAGTCGTTCCGAACGAAGGAAACTTGCGTACATAGCGATCTTAGCTCTGTGTGCCGAGAAGCGTTGTTCCTCAATTTCCTTGATGTGTTATGAAAATTTTCGGCAAATCTCACTTACAGGCACGTAACTAAGTCGTTCCGAACGAAGGAAACTTGCGTACATAGCGATCTTAGCTCTGTGTGCCGAGAAGCGTTGTTCCTCAATTTCCTTGATGTGTTATGAAAATTTTCGGCAAATCTCACTTACAGGCACGTAACTAAGTCGTTCCGAACGAAGGAAACTTGCGTACATAGCGATCTTAGCTCTGTGAGCCGAGAAGCGTTGTTCCTCAATTTCCTTGATGTGTTATGAAAATTTTCGGCAAATCTCACTTACAGGCACGTAACTAAGTCGTTCCGAACGAAGGAAACTTGCGTACATAGCGATCTTAGCTCTGTGTGCCGAGAAGCGTTGTTCCTCAATTTCCTTGATGTGTTATGAAAATTTTCGGCAAATCTCACTTACAGGCACGTAACTAAGTCGTTCCGAACGAAGGAAACTTGCGTACATAGCGATCTTAGCTCTGTGTGCCGAGAAGCGTTGTTCCTCAATTTCCTTGATGTGTTATGAAAATTTTCGGCAAATCTCACTTACAGGCACGTAACTAAGTCGTTCCGAACGAAGGAAACTTGCGTACATAGCGATCTTAGCTCTGTGAGCCGAGAAGCGTTGTTCCTCAATTTCCTTGATGTGTTATGAAAATTTTCGGCAAATCTCACTTACAGGCACGTAACTAAGTCGTTCCGAACGAAGGAAACTTGCGTACATAGCGATCTTAGCTCTGTGAGCCGAGAAGCGTTGTTCCTCAATTTCCTTGATGTGTTATGAAAATTTTCGGCAAATCTCACTTACAGGCACGTAACTAAGTCGTTCCGAACGAAGGAAACTTGCGTACATAGCGATCTTAGCTCTGTGTGCCGAGAAGCGTTGTTCCTCAATTTCCTTGATGTGTTATGAAAATTTTCGGCAAATCTCACTTACAGGCACGTAACTAAGTCGTTCCGAACGAAGGAAACTTGCGTACATAGCGATCTTAGCTCTGTGAGCCGAGAAGCGTTGTTCCTCAATTTCCTTGATGTGTTATGAAAATTTTCGGCAAATCTCACTTACAGGCACGTAACTAAGTCGTTCCGAACGAAGGAAACTTGCGTACATAGCGATCTTAGCTCTGTGAGCCGAGAAGCGTTGTTCCTCAATTTCCTTGATGTGTTATGAAAATTTTCGGCAAATCTCACTTACAAGCACGTAACTAAGTCGTTCCGAATGAACGAAAAATTTCGGCAAATCTCACTTACAGGCACGTAACTAAGTCGTTCCGAACGAAGGAAACTTGCGTACATAGCGATCTTAGCTCTGTGAGCCGAGAAGCGTTGTTCCTCAATTTCCTTGATGTGTTATGAAAATTTTCGGCAAATCTCACTTACAGGCACGTAACTAAGTCGTTCCGAACGAAGGAAACTTGCGTACATAGCGATCTTAGCTCTGTGAGCCGAGAAGCGTTGTTCCTCAATTTCCTTGATGTGTTATGAAAATTTTCGGCAAATCTCACTTACAGGCACGTAACTAAGTCGTTCCGAACGAAGGAAACTTGCGTACATAGCGATCTTAGCTCTGTGAGCCGAGAAGCGTTGTTCCTCAATTTCCTTGATGTGTTATGAAAATTTTCGGCAAATCTCACTTACAGGCACGTAACTAAGTCGTTCCGAACGAAGGAAACTTGCGTACATAGCGATCTTAGCTCTGTGAGCCGAGAAGCGTTGTTCCTCAATTTCCTTGATGTGTTATGAAAATTTTCGGCAAATCTCACTTACAGGCACGTAACTAAGTCGTTCCGAACGAAGGAAACTTGCGTACATAGCGATCTTAGCTCTGTGAGCCGAGAAGCGTTGTTCCTCAATTTCCTTGATGTGTTATGAAAATTTTCGGCAAATCTCACTTACAGGCACGTAACTAAGTCGTTCCGAACGAAGGAAACTTGCGTACATAGCGATCTTAGCTCTGTGAGCCGAGAAGCGTTGTTCCTCAATTTCCTTGATGTGTTATGAAAATTTTCGGCAAATCTCACTTACAGGCACGTAACTAAGTCGTTCCGAACGAAGGAAACTTGCGTACATAGCGATCTTAGCTCTGTGAGCCGAGAAGCGTTGTTCCTCAATTTCCTTGATGTGTTATGAAAATTTTCGGCAAATCTCACTTACAGGCACGTAACTAAGTCGTTCCGAACGAAGGAAACTTGCGTACATAGCGATCTTAGCTCTGTGAGCCGAGAAGCGTTGTTCCTCAATTTCCTTGATGTGTTATGAAAATTTTCGGCAAATCTCACTTACAGGCACGTAACTAAGTCGTTCCGAACGAAGGAAACTTGCGTACATAGCGATCTTAGCTCTGTGAGCCGAGAAGCGTTGTTCCTCAATTTCCTTGATGTGTTATGAAAATTTTCGGCAAATCTCACTTACAGGCACGTAACTAAGTCGTTCCGAACGAAGGAAACTTGCGTACATAGCGATCTTAGCTCTGTGAGCCGAGAAGCGTTGTTCCTCAATTTCCTTGATGTGTTATGAAAATTTTCGGCAAATCTCACTTACAGGCACGTAACTAAGTCGTTCCGAACGAAGGAAACTTGCGTACATAGCGATCTTAGCTCTGTGAGCCGAGAAGCGTTGTTCCTCAATTTCCTTGATGTGTTATGAAAATTTTCGGCAAATCTCACTTACAGGCACGTAACTAAGTCGTTCCGAACGAAGGAAACTTGCGTACATAGCGATCTTAGCTCTGTGAGCCGAGAAGCGTTGTTCCTCAATTTCCTTGATGTGTTATGAAAATTTTCGGCAAATCTCACTTACAGGCACGTAACTAAGTCGTTCCGAACGAAGGAAACTTGCGTACATAGCGATCTTAGCTCTGTGAGCCGAGAAGCGTTGTTCCTCAATTTCCTTGATGTGTTATGAAAATTTTCGGCAAATCTCACTTACAGGCACGTAACTAAGTCGTTCCGAACGAAGGAAACTTGCGTACATAGCGATCTTAGCTCTGTGAGCCGAGAAGCGTTGTTCCTCAATTTCCTTGATGTGTTATGAAAATTTTCGGCAAATCTCACTTACAGGCACGTAACTAAGTCGTTCCGAACGAAGGAAACTTGCGTACATAGCGATCTTAGCTCTGTGAGCCGAGAAGCGTTGTTCCTCAATTTCCTTGATGTGTTATGAAAATTTTCGGCAAATCTCACTTACAGGCACGTAACTAAGTCGTTCCGAACGAAGGAAACTTGCGTACATAGCGATCTTAGCTCTGTGAGCCGAGAAGCGTTGTTCCTCAATTTCCTTGATGTGTTATGAAAATTTTCGGCAAATCTCACTTACAGGCACGTAACTAAGTCGTTCCGAACGAAGGAAACTTGCGTACATAGCGATCTTAGCTCTGTGAGCCGAGAAGCGTTGTTCCTCAATTTCCTTGATGTGTTATGAAAATTTTCGGCAAATCTCACTTACAGGCACGTAACTAAGTCGTTCCGAACGAAGGAAACTTGCGTACATAGCGATCTTAGCTCTGTGAGCCGAGAAGCGTTGTTCCTCAATTTCCTTGATGTGTTATGAAAATTTTCGGCAAATCTCACTTACAGGCACGTAACTAAGTCGTTCCGAACGAAGGAAACTTGCGTACATAGCGATCTTAGCTCTGTGAGCCGAGAAGCGTTGTTCCTCAATTTCCTTGATGTGTTATGAAAATTTTCGGCAAATCTCACTTACAGGCACGTAACTAAGTCGTTCCGAACGAAGGAAACTTGCGTACATAGCGATCTTAGCTCTGTGAGCCGAGAAGCGTTGTTCCTCAATTTCCTTGATGTGTTATGAAAATTTTCGGCAAATCTCACTTACAGGCACGTAACTAAGTCGTTCCGAACGAAGGAAACTTGCGTACATAGCGATCTTAGCTCTGTGAGCCGAGAAGCGTTGTTCCTCAATTTCCTTGATGTGTTATGAAAATTTTCGGCAAATCTCACTTACAGGCACGTAACTAAGTCGTTCCGAACGAAGGAAACTTGCGTACATAGCGATCTTAGCTCTGTGAGCCGAGAAGCGTTGTTCCTCAATTTCCTTGATGTGTTATGAAAATTTTCGGCAAATCTCACTTACAGGCACGTAACTAAGTCGTTCCGAACGAAGGAAACTTGCGTACATAGCGATCTTAGCTCTGTGAGCCGAGAAGCGTTGTTCCTCAATTTCCTTGATGTGTTATGAAAATTTTCGGCAAATCTCACTTACAGGCACGTAACTAAGTCGTTCCGAACGAAGGAAACTTGCGTACATAGCGATCTTAGCTCTGTGAGCCGAGAAGCGTTGTTCCTCAATTTCCTTGATGTGTTATGAAAATTTTCGGCAAATCTCACTTACAGGCACGTAACTAAGTCGTTCCGAACGAAGGAAACTTGCGTACATAGCGATCTTAGCTCTGTGAGCCGAGAAGCGTTGTTCCTCAATTTCCTTGATGTGTTATGAAAATTTTCGGCAAATCTCACTTACAGGCACGTAACTAAGTCGTTCCGAACGAAGGAAACTTGCGTACATAGCGATCTTAGCTCTGTGAGCCGAGAAGCGTTGTTCCTCAATTTCCTTGATGTGTTATGAAAATTTTCGGCAAATCTCACTTACAGGCACGTAACTAAGTCGTTCCGAACGAAGGAAACTTGCGTACATAGCGATCTTAGCTCTGTGAGCCGAGAAGCGTTGTTCCTCAATTTCCTTGATGTGTTATGAAAATTTTCGGCAAATCTCACTTACAGGCACGTAACTAAGTCGTTCCGAACGAAGGAAACTTGCGTACATAGCGATCTTAGCTCTGTGAGCCGAGAAGCGTTGTTCCTCAATTTCCTTGATGTGTTATGAAAATTTTCGGCAAATCTCACTTACAGGCACGTAACTAAGTCGTTCCGAACGAAGGAAACTTGCGTACATAGCGATCTTAGCTCTGTGAGCCGAGAAGCGTTGTTCCTCAATTTCCTTGATGTGTTATGAAAATTTTCGGCAAATCTCACTTACAGGCACGTAACTAAGTCGTTCCGAACGAAGGAAACTTGCGTACATAGCGATCTTAGCTCTGTGAGCCGAGAAGCGTTGTTCCTCAATTTCCTTGATGTGTTATGAAAATTTTCGGCAAATCTCACTTACAGGCACGTAACTAAGTCGTTCCGAACGAAGGAAACTTGCGTACATAGCGATCTTAGCTCTGTGAGCCGAGAAGCGTTGTTCCTCAATTTCCTTGATGTGTTATGAAAATTTTCGGCAAATCTCACTTACAGGCACGTAACTAAGTCGTTCCGAACGAAGGAAACTTGCGTACATAGCGATCTTAGCTCTGTGAGCCGAGAAGCGTTGTTCCTCAATTTCCTTGATGTGTTATGAAAATTTTCGGCAAATCTCACTTACAGGCACGTAACTAAGTCGTTCCGAACGAAGGAAACTTGCGTACATAGCGATCTTAGCTCTGTGAGCCGAGAAGCGTTGTTCCTCAATTTCCTTGATGTGTTATGAAAATTTTCGGCAAATCTCACTTACAGGCACGTAACTAAGTCGTTCCGAACGAAGGAAACTTGCGTACATAGCGATCTTAGCTCTGTGAGCCGAGAAGCGTTGTTCCTCAATTTCCTTGATGTGTTATGAAAATTTTCGGCAAATCTCACTTACAGGCACGTAACTAAGTCGTTCCGAACGAAGGAAACTTGCGTACATAGCGATCTTAGCTCTGTGAGCCGAGAAGCGTTGTTCCTCAATTTCCTTGATGTGTTATGAAAATTTTCGGCAAATCTCACTTACAGGCACGTAACTAAGTCGTTCCGAACGAAGGAAACTTGCGTACATAGCGATCTTAGCTCTGTGAGCCGAGAAGCGTTGTTCCTCAATTTCCTTGATGTGTTATGAAAATTTTCGGCAAATCTCACTTACAGGCACGTAACTAAGTCGTTCCGAACGAAGGAAACTTGCGTACATAGCGATCTTAGCTCTGTGAGCCGAGAAGCGTTGTTCCTCAATTTCCTTGATGTGTTATGAAAATTTTCGGCAAATCTCACTTACAGGCACGTAACTAAGTCGTTCCGAACGAAGGAAACTTGCGTACATAGCGATCTTAGCTCTGTGAGCCGAGAAGCGTTGTTCCTCAATTTCCTTGATGTGTTATGAAAATTTTCGGCAAATCTCACTTACAGGCACGTAACTAAGTCGTTCCGAACGAAGGAAACTTGCGTACATAGCGATCTTAGCTCTGTGAGCCGAGAAGCGTTGTTCCTCAATTTCCTTGATGTGTTATGAAAATTTTCGGCAAATCTCACTTACAGGCACGTAACTAAGTCGTTCCGAACGAAGGAAACTTGCGTACATAGCGATCTTAGCTCTGTGAGCCGAGAAGCGTTGTTCCTCAATTTCCTTGATGTGTTATGAAAATTTTCGGCAAATCTCACTTACAGGCACGTAACTAAGTCGTTCCGAACGAAGGAAACTTGCGTACATAGCGATCTTAGCTCTGTGAGCCGAGAAGCGTTGTTCCTCAATTTCCTTGATGTGTTATGAAAATTTTCGGCAAATCTCACTTACAGGCACGTAACTAAGTCGTTCCGAACGAAGGAAACTTGCGTACATAGCGATCTTAGCTCTGTGAGCCGAGAAGCGTTGTTCCTCAATTTCCTTGATGTGTTATGAAAATTTTCGGCAAATCTCACTTACAGGCACGTAACTAAGTCGTTCCGAACGAAGGAAACTTGCGTACATAGCGATCTTAGCTCTGTGAGCCGAGAAGCGTTGTTCCTCAATTTCCTTGATGTGTTATGAAAATTTTCGGCAAATCTCACTTACAGGCACGTAACTAAGTCGTTCCGAACGAAGGAAACTTGCGTACATAGCGATCTTAGCTCTGTGAGCCGAGAAGCGTTGTTCCTCAATTTCCTTGATGTGTTATGAAAATTTTCGGCAAATCTCACTTACAGGCACGTAACTAAGTCGTTCCGAACGAAGGAAACTTGCGTACATAGCGATCTTAGCTCTGTGAGCCGAGAAGCGTTGTTCCTCAATTTCCTTGATGTGTTATGAAAATTTTCGGCAAATCTCACTTACAGGCACGTAACTAAGTCGTTCCGAACGAAGGAAACTTGCGTACATAGCGATCTTAGCTCTGTGAGCCGAGAAGCGTTGTTCCTCAATTTCCTTGATGTGTTATGAAAATTTTCGGCAAATCTCACTTACAGGCACGTAACTAAGTCGTTCCGAACGAAGGAAACTTGCGTACATAGCGATCTTAGCTCTGTGAGCCGAGAAGCGTTGTTCCTCAATTTCCTTGATGTGTTATGAAAATTTTCGGCAAATCTCACTTACAGGCACGTAACTAAGTCGTTCCGAACGAAGGAAACTTGCGTACATAGCGATCTTAGCTCTGTGAGCCGAGAAGCGTTGTTCCTCAATTTCCTTGATGTGTTATGAAAATTTTCGGCAAATCTCACTTACAGGCACGTAACTAAGTCGTTCCGAACGAAGGAAACTTGCGTACATAGCGATCTTAGCTCTGTGAGCCGAGAAGCGTTGTTCCTCAATTTCCTTGATGTGTTATGAAAATTTTCGGCAAATCTCACTTACAGGCACGTAACTAAGTCGTTCCGAACGAAGGAAACTTGCGTACATAGCGATCTTAGCTCTGTGAGCCGAGAAGCGTTGTTCCTCAATTTCCTTGATGTGTTATGAAAATTTTCGGCAAATCTCACTTACAGGCACGTAACTAAGTCGTTCCGAACGAAGGAAACTTGCGTACATAGCGATCTTAGCTCTGTGAGCCGAGAAGCGTTGTTCCTCAATTTCCTTGATGTGTTATGAAAATTTTCGGCAAATCTCACTTACAGGCACGTAACTAAGTCGTTCCGAACGAAGGAAACTTGCGTACATAGCGATCTTAGCTCTGTGAGCCGAGAAGCGTTGTTCCTCAATTTCCTTGATGTGTTATGAAAATTTTCGGCAAATCTCACTTACAGGCACGTAACTAAGTCGTTCCGAACGAAGGAAACTTGCGTACATAGCGATCTTAGCTCTGTGAGCCGAGAAGCGTTGTTCCTCAATTTCCTTGATGTGTTATGAAAATTTTCGGCAAATCTCACTTACAGGCACGTAACTAAGTCGTTCCGAACGAAGGAAACTTGCGTACATAGCGATCTTAGCTCTGTGAGCCGAGAAGCGTTGTTCCTCAATTTCCTTGATGTGTTATGAAAATTTTCGGCAAATCTCACTTACAGGCACGTAACTAAGTCGTTCCGAACGAAGGAAACTTGCGTACATAGCGATCTTAGCTCTGTGAGCCGAGAAGCGTTGTTCCTCAATTTCCTTGATGTGTTATGAAAATTTTCGGCAAATCTCACTTACAGGCACGTAACTAAGTCGTTCCGAACGAAGGAAACTTGCGTACATAGCGATCTTAGCTCTGTGAGCCGAGAAGCGTTGTTCCTCAATTTCCTTGATGTGTTATGAAAATTTTCGGCAAATCTCACTTACAGGCACGTAACTAAGTCGTTCCGAACGAAGGAAACTTGCGTACATAGCGATCTTAGCTCTGTGAGCCGAGAAGCGTTGTTCCTCAATTTCCTTGTTGTGTTATGAAAATTTTCGGCAAATCTCACTTACAGGCACGTAACTAAGTCGTTCCGAACGAAGGAAACTTGCGTACATAGCGATCTTAGCTCTGTGAGCCGAGAAGCGTTGTTCCTCAATTTCCTTGATGTGTTATGAAAATTTTCGGCAAATCTCACTTACAGGCACGTAACTAAGTCGTTCCGAACGAAGGAAACTTGCGTACATAGCGATCTTAGCTCTGTGAGCCGAGAAGCGTTGTTCCTCAATTTCCTTGATGTGTTATGAAAATTTTCGGCAAATCTCACTTACAGGCACGTAACTAAGTCGTTCCGAACGAAGGAAACTTGCGTACATAGCGATCTTAGCTCTGTGAGCCGAGAAGCGTTGTTCCTCAATTTCCTTGATGTGTTATGAAAATTTTCGGCAAATCTCACTTACAGGCACGTAACTAAGTCGTTCCGAACGAAGGAAACTTGCGTACATAGCGATCTTAGCTCTGTGAGCCGAGAAGCGTTGTTCCTCAATTTCCTTGATGTGTTATGAAAATTTTCGGCAAATCTCACTTACAGGCACGTAACTAAGTCGTTCCGAACGAAGGAAACTTGCGTACATAGCGATCTTAGCTCTGTGAGCCGAGAAGCGTTGTTCCTCAATTTCCTTGATGTGTTATGAAAATTTTCGGCAAATCTCACTTACAGGAACGTAACTAAGTCGTTCCGAACGAAGGAAACTTGCGTACATAGCGATCTTAGCTCGTGAGCCGAGAAGCGTTGTTCCTCAATTTCCTTGATGTGTTATGAAAATTTTCGGCAAATCTCACTTACAGGCACGTAACTAAGTCGTTCCGAACGAAGGAAACTTGCGTACATAGCGATCTTAGCTCTGTGAGCCGAGAAGCGTTGTTCCTCAATTTCCTTGATGTGTTATGAAAATTTTCGGCAAATCTCACTTACAGGCACGTAACTAAGTCGTTCCGAACGAAGGAAACTTGCGTACATAGCGATCTTAGCTCTGTGAGCCGAGAAGCGTTGTTCCTCAATTTCCTTGATGTGTTATGAAAATTTTCGGCAAATCTCACTTACAGGCACGTAACTAAGTCGTTCCGAACGAAGGAAACTTGCGTACATAGCGATCTTAGCTCTGTGAGCCGAGAAGCGTTGTTCCTCAATTTCCTTGATGTGTTATGAAAATTTTCGGCATATCTCACTTACAGGCACGTAACTAAGTCGTTCCGAACGAAGGAAACTTGCGTACATAGCGATCTTAGCTCTGTGAGCCGAGAAGCGTTGTTCCTCAATTTCCTTGATGTGTTATGAAAATTTTCGGCAAATCTCACTTACAGGCACGTAACTAAGTCGTTCCGAACGAAGGAAACTTGCGTACATAGCGATCTTAGCTCTGTGAGCCGAGAAGCGTTGTTCCTCAATTTCCTTGATGTGTTATGAAAATTTTCGGCATATCTCACTTACAGGCACGTAACTAAGTCGTTCCGAACGAAGGAAACTTGCGTACATAGCGATCTTAGCTCTGTGAGCCGAGAAGCGTTGTTCCTCAATTTCCTTGATGTGTTATGAAAATTTTCGGCAAATCTCACTTACAGGCACGTAACTAAGTCGTTCCGAACGAAGGAAACTTGCGTACATAGCGATCTTAGCTCTGTGAGCCGAGAAGCGTTGTTCCTCAATTTCCTTGATGTGTTATGAAAATTTTCGGCAAATCTCACTTACAGGCACGTAACTAAGTCGTTCCGAACGAAGGAAACTTGCGTACATAGCGATCTTAGCTCTGTGAGCCGAGAAGCGTTGTTCCTCAATTTCCTTGATGTGTTATGAAAATTTTCGGCAAATCTCACTTACAGGCACGTAACTAAGTCGTTCCGAACGAAGGAAACTTGCGTACATAGCGATCTTATCTCTGTGAGCCGAGAAGCGTTGTTCCTCAATTTCCTTGATGTGTTATGAAAATTTTCGGCAAATCTCACTTACAGGCACGTAACTAAGTCGTTCCGAACGAAGGAAACTTGCGTACACTTTCATCTTAGCTTTGTGAGCCGAGAAGCGTTGTTCCTCAATTTCCTTAATGTGTTATGAAAATTTTCGGCAAATCTCACTTACAGGCACGTAACTAAGTCGTTCCGAACGAAGGAAACTTGCGTACATAGCGATCTTAGCTCTGTGAGCCGAGAAGCGTTGTTCCTCAATTTCCTTGATGTGTTATGAAAATTTTCGGCAAATCTCACTTACAGGCACGTAACTAAGTCGTTCCGAACGAAGGAAACTTGCGTACATAGCGATCTTAGCTCTGTGAGCCGAGAAGCGTTGTTCCTCAATTTCCTTGATGTGTTATGAAAATTTTCGGCAAATCTCACTTACAGGCTCGTAACTAAGTCGTTCCGAACGAAGGAAACTTGCGTACATAGCGATCTTAGCTCTGTGAGCCGAGAAGCGTTGTTCCTCAATTTCCTTGATGTGTTATGAAAATTTTCGGCAAATCTCACTTACAGGCACGTAACTAAGTCGTTCCGAACGAAGGAAACTTGCGTACATAGCGATCTTAGCTCTGTGAGCCGAGAAGCGTTGTTCCTCAATTTCCTTGATGTGTTATGAAAATTTTCGGCAAATCTCACTTACAGGCACGTAACTAAGTCGTTCCGAACGAAGGAAACTTGCGTACATAGCGATCTTAGCTCTGTGAGCCGAGAAGCGTTGTTCCTCAATTTCCTTGATGTGTTATGAAAATTTTCGGCAAATCTCACTTACAGGCACGTAACTAAGTCGTTCCGAACGAAAAAATCTTGCGTACATAGCGATCTTAGCTCTGTGAGCCGAGAAGCGTTGTTCCTCAATTTCCTTGATGTGTTATGAAAATTTTCGGCATATATCACTTACAGGAACGTAACTAAGTCGTTCCGAACCAAAGAATCTTGCGTACATAGCGATCTTAGCTCTGTGAGCCGAGAAGCGTTGTTCCTCAATTTCCTTGATGTGTTATGAAAATTTTCGGCAAATCTCACTTACAGGCACGTAACTAAGTCGTTCCGAACGAAGGAAACTTGCGTACATAGCGATCTTAGCTCTGTGAGCCGAGAAGCGTTGTTCCTCAATTTCTTTGATGTGTTATGAAAATTTTCGGAAGATCTCACTTACAGGCACGTATCTAAGTCGTTCCGAACGAAGGAAACTTGCGTACATAGCGATCTTAGCTCTGTGAGCCGAGAAGCGTTGTTCCTCAATTTCTTTGATGTGTTATGAAAATTTTCGGCAAATCTCACTTACAGGCACGTAACTAAGTCGTTCCGAACGAAGGAAACTTGCGTACATAGCGATCTTAGCTCTGTGAGCCGAGAAGCGTTGTTCCTCAATTTCCTTGATGTGTTATGAAAATTTTCGGCATATCTCACTTACAGGCACGTAACTAAGTCGTTCCGAACGAAGGAAACTTGCGTACATAGCGATCTTAGCTCTGTGAGCCGAGAAGCGTTGTTCCTCAATTTCCTTGATGTGTTATGAAAATTTTCGGCAAATCTCACTTACAGGCACGTAACTAAGTCGTTCCGAACGAAGGAAACTTGCGTACATAGCGATCTTAGCTCTGTGAGCCGAGAAGCGTTGTTCCTCAATTTCATTGATGTGTTATGAAAATTTTCGACATATCTCACTTACAGGCACGTAACTAAGTCGTTCCGAACGAAGGAAACTTGCGTACATAGCGATCTTAGCTCTGTGAGCCGAGAAGCGTTGTTCCTCAATTTCCTTGATGTGTTATGAAAATTTTCGGCATATCTCACTTACAGGCACGTAACTAAGTCGTTCCGAACGAAGGAAACTTGCGTACATAGCGATCTTAGCTCTGTGAGCCGAGAAGCGTTGTTCCTCAATTTCCTTGATGTGTTATGAAAATTTTCGGCAAATCTCACTTACAGGCACGTAACTAAGTCGTTCCGAACGAAAGAAACTTGCGTACATAGCGATCTTAGCTCTGTGAGCCGAGAAGCGTTGTTCCTCAATTTCCTTGATGTTGTTACGTCCACACTCGAGGAAGGATGAGTCGACGGAAGGGCGCAACAACTATCTTTAATTTTCCCGAAATTAAACGTCTCGTGGCGTTTGGAATCGGGTCGAACGAACTGACAGGTTTGAAAAGCAGGTAAACGACTGAGTCGCTGTTACGCTGGTTATTCAGACGTTCGTTCGGTGGTCCCTTTTTGGTAAGAGAATTTAATCTCTTTTACGCGGGATGGGACCAAGTGCGATCTTTCGACTTGAGGAATGAGTGGGGGGTTTAATAAAGAGTTATTTTGATTTTTAAATTAACAAATGTAAATTTATTTATTTTAATATAAATGGTGGATATACATGATTATAAAAAAATTAAAATAAAATATTGTTGATCATAATTTCTCGGTGAGTGTACATGTGTATGTGTGTTTTTTTTTATTCGCGGGTGTTACATCAATACGGAGGACATCAGTCAGAAATGCAATGGAATGATTTTACTGTTAAATTTAGAATCTGACTGGGTGATACAATATAAAAATATATTTGATTAAAGGATAAAAACATAAAATCAAAATCAATATGTATGAGTAAATAAGTGTATATGTTAAGAACGGTCAGAAATATAAAATTGGTCGCTCGCATATGTGTTAGATTAAGATCAGGATTTAAAATTTTCTAAGACTTATTACCGAAACGGGTTGATGATTTAAAAGAATGAAACATTCTTCGGAAAGTTTTGATTTAAATAAGAAACAAAACAAAAAGAAGGAAAAGAAAAATTATTCAATTAAACTTACTTTTTTCAATAGTAATTCAGAGGTGGAGGGGTGGCGAATTTTTATACGGTGTTTCGCTCTGTGTCTCATGTCGGCAATCCGATGTTCGATTCGTGGTTGCTCTGGAGATGATGCCAAGTGAGGACACTGGTGGCACAAGTGCCTAACTCGCGAATTACGGTGCAAAAGCACAGAGTAAGACTGCGTGAAGCTGAAGACGGGAGAATAAGTGCGTAAGAGAGAGTATGTCCCTTCGAGTCCTCTTTTTATATCTCTCTTTTCGGGGTGTATTCTAATTTCTAAGAGTGGGAATCTTCCAAAACTTTAACGAATTAAAAGTTGTGCCAGTGTCCTCATTAGGCGGGGTGTTTCTCCTACTTTTCAAATTTTCACTCATGACGATCGTCGATTGGTGATCAGTTCAGAGTCCCTTGAGCTCTGGGTTTCCCTTACGCCCATGATTTGATTTAGACAAAGTCCAAATGTGACGTCACCGAAGTTTCGTCATTATTGATTTAGTTGTATTCATCGGATATTTTGTAAGAATTTTATTATCTTTTCGTTATCAGCTTTTTTATTCCGTTGGAGAATTCCACTGCGATGGTATCTACTGGTTTTTATTTGTTTTTAGGCGACCGGCACGGTTTCGTCGCGTCTTTCTCACGGTTACTCGTAGATATAGATATTGATAAGTGACTAACTGTTTAAGGAATGTGTGACGCAGGATGCTCTATTTACCGAACGACTCATTTCTATCACCGATCGATTATCATTGCCGCAACTTCGTGGAAGGAAGGAATCGTGGAGTCACCAGGACGTAACACCCCCGGCCTTAGACAAATGTTGGGGAAAAGCCCGACATTTGCAAAAATCAAATAGATTCCTTCCTTTCGCAGTTAACTAAAGTATCTTAATTGTATGTGGTTTCGTGCATACTGATTTGTTTATTAAGAAGGAGGAAAGAGAAGGCGACCACCAAAAACCTTTTTTTTCTTTCGTCCTCCTTTTACAAAAATATATATATTTTTATTTACTTATTCTTTTAAATTTTCTCGTAATAACAAGAACTTTTCTCACAATAACAATAATTCTTCTTGTATTAACAATAATTTTGTTTTAATAATGATATTTTTATTTAATACGTTTATTAAAGAGTCTTAATACAAAACTATCTTTTCTTATATGTGCCCATTTATAGCGTAAGAGAAAAAAGAAACTGTATATGTCATAATGTTTACTTGACCAACATCAGTAGTCTCAAATCTTCAGCTGGAAATTTTATTGCTCTGAGAGAAATAGGATGTTTTTCTTTCTTCTTCCCATTTTTTCTGGTTATCAATGGCCTCCGGACAACGCAGGTGCAGCTTGTCAGGAAGATTCTCGATGCTTGGCTTGAATTCTCATTTACTGTGAGTAATTAGCCATTGATTGGGATATCATGTTGAATCCCATAGTAAAATGTCCAGGCTTTATTTGTCCGGATGCTGAATAGTTATAGGTGGATGCGCTGATGGATATAGAGCGCCAAGATGACTTGTCAATTGACAAATGCTGAAATAGTTCTCCTTGTTCTTTTAATTGGCTGTTGGTTGAAATACCATGTTTGTCTGCAGAATAATAAGCTGGATAGTTTATCACTAAATGTAGCATAGTGATCGCCTATTGGTTGCTGGAGCCGATGATATAATTCTTCTGTGATACTTTTCTAGCTCATTGTTTCTCCCCTTTTTTTTAGATGATCAGGTAATATTTCTATATGTATATAATTTTTTTTTTTTTTATCAGAAAAGATAGTTCTGTTTTTGTTTTATATGCATATTATAATATTTAATCTATATATTATGCTAATAATATTTTTGTCCGCTAAATTAATGTTAAACGCAGTAACATTTATAATGTTTATATGTGTCTAAGACTAAAAATATATATGTGTGTGGGTGTATATATGTATAATATATGTATATGTATATATATATATGTATATATATATATACGTTTTTAGTATATTAATTAATCTAACAAGTAAATGATACAGTATGGCGCATTCGTTTATGTTCTCTCTCATTTTACACGATCGGGAATATATATACTGTGACTGCTAAGTTAAGTCTGTTCCTATTACTCTGTTTGATAAAATTTCAATTATTATTATTATTTTTTTGTTAAAATTATTATTGTGATTTGTCTTCCAATTCTGAGGTCCATCTGAAAATTCTTAAAATTGTTTATTAGTAGGTTTAATATATGAAATTCGTAAGCGGTTAGGATGTACAACTCGGCTATTTTTCTTTATTCTAATTTTGACGTTATTTTTATTAAAAATTTCTAGAACTTCGTGAGGCCCAGTATATTGATCTCCGAATTTACCCGGTTTTGGACCTTTTAATAAAAATACTTGATCTCCCGGTTTAAAAGTTTGTGGGTTAATTTTTCTATCGTAATAGTTTTTTGATTTAATTTTAGCTTGAATAACGTTATCGCGTGCATTTCCCTGAATTGCGTGAAGTTGAGTTACAAGATTTATTAAATATTCGTCGTAATTTGCTAATTTATCCCCAGGAGGTAGAAGTTTGTTCGATGGAACACGTGCTATCTTTCCAAAAACCAGCTCATATGGAGTGTGCTTTGTTGCTTCATGTACGCTCGTATTATAATTAAACATGGCAAGGCTAATCCACCTATCCCATTGTTTTTGTTCATTCGCGTATTGTTTTAAATATTTGCCTAATGCGTGATGTGATCTTTCTAATGATCCGTTTGATTGAGGATGGAAGGCTGTTGTGCGAAATTTACGAATTTTAAATAATTTTGCAATTTTCTTTATTAGATCGCTAAGGAAATTTCTGCCTTGATCTGTTAATATTGCTTTTGGTGCTCCAAGTACGCAAATAAATCGATCTACAAAAGCTTCTGCGATGGTTTCGGAAGTTTGATTCGGTAATGGTATCCCCATGCAAAATTTAGTTAATTGATCTTGTAATGTTAGAATATATTCGTTTCCCCTTTCAGTTTTAGGTAAAGGGCCTACGATATCCATGGCTACTTTATCAAAAGAAGATCTTGGTGTGTCTGTGATTATCATTGGTTGTTTCGTTTTTACTCGTACAAGTTTTTTCAATTGACATTGCAAACATTGCTGTATATACCGTTGAACATCTGCTTTCAAGTTTTCCCAGTAATAATTATGTTTTATTCTGTTACAAGTTTTTGTGACTCCCCGGTGTCCTCCCGTCGGTAAGCAATGCATTTCACTGATTATAACGGAACGTAAATCTTTCGGTGGATACTTAATTAGTCCGTGGCAAATAATAACTTTAGTAGGAGCGTCGGTGAATATTGATTGTATATGTGATTTGACGTCATTCCATGGAACATTATTAATTAACTCGGTTTTTGCAATACTAAATGTTTCTAATTTTAAATCTTCGGTTATTTTCCATAAGTCTGTTAAGATTTTAACAATTTGTTTAAGAGTAGCTGTAGGGCCTTCTCGTTGTTCTTCACTGACAGGTAAAGCCACATGATAATGATTTTTATGTTTTATGGCCTTAACCTTTCCTAGAACAAGGGATCCTAGGTTTGGAAGTTCTTTTTGTTCGAAAAGTTTTTGTGAGCCTGAGTCTAAAGGTCTTCCCTGGGTGTCGACGAAATATACTATATTATCTTTTCGTAAAAATAATAATTCTCGAGAGTCTATGACATTACCATGAATTATTCTATTTTCAATAAATGCAGGTTTTGTTTTTCTTGATTTTAAATTTTTGTTAATAATATCTTGTTCATTTTCCTCTTCGTCTTCTTTTTCGCTGTCAGAAATGTTATCAGGCGGATCATTTCTTTCTTCGATTTCTTCGATCTCTCCCTCGTCACTATGCAATTCGTTGATTATTTTATTTTGCTCAATTTGTCTTGCAGTTCGGCTTCTTGTTTGAATTTTATTTTGTTTAGGAGGATCGTGTATTAAGGTCTTTTCGGTAATTGATAAATAATCTGGTTCGTTTAATTCTGTTTGTGTAAATGGAAGAGTATCGTTATTGTTATTTAATTAATTGCTTTCAGCTATTATTTCTTCGTTTTCTTCCATATCGGAAGAATACAAATTGAAATCGTCATCTCCTTCTTCTTCTTCTTCGCTATCGGATTTTTCTAATAGTTCGGCAATTAATCGTGCATCTTTAGGGTTATCTGGGTTTAAAAGTTTCTTGTTTTTTATAATTTTACAATCTATTTCTTCGATATTTACAGGATTTCTGGATAATGCGTCTGCGTTTACGTTTGTTTTTCCCGCTTTGTATACAACCTCATAATCATATTCTGCTAATTTTAATCTCCAACGAAATATTCGCATATTTGCGTCTTGTGCGTTTTTAAACCACATCAAAGGTTTATGATCTGTAACTAAAGTGAATTTTCTTCCGTATAAGTATGGTCGAAAATGTTTAACGCAATATACAATAGCTAGTGCTTCTTTTTTGTATGTATCGTATTTTAATTCATTATCTGTTAAGGTTCGTGAGGCGTATGCTATCGGTAGGTCTTTATTTATCTCTCCTTGTGATAATATTCCTCCGACGGCTATTCCAGATGCATCGGTCGTTAAAATAAATGATTTGGAAAAATCTGGGTATTGCAGTACTGGCTCTTCGCACAGTTTTTGTTTTAAAATTTCCAAAGATTCTTCTTGCACAGATGTCCACTCGAAGCGGGTGTCGGTTTTTAATAAATTTGTTAATGGTTTGGCGAATTTTGAAAAATTCGGTATAAAGCGTCTGTAATATCCTGCAAGTCCTAAAAATTGTTTAATATTCTTAGGTGTTTTAGGTCTTGGAAATCGTTGTACCGCTTCTAATTTTTTCGGATCTGGTTTTACTTCGTCTTTACTGATTACGTGTCCCAGATAAGTTACTTCCGTTTTTAAAAATTCGCATTTGTCTGGCTGTAATTTTAAATTAGCTTCTCGAAGAAAGCGTTGTATTTTCTTTCGTGTTCTTCTAAAGACGTTGCATAGATAACAATATCGTCCATATAAACGAATAATTCTTTGCCTTGTAACCCAGTTAATACTAAGTCCATTAGGCGCTGGAAAGTAGCCGGAGCATTTTTTAGACCGAACGGCATTCGGTCGAATTCGTAATGTCCAAAAGGAGTAGTGAAAGCTGTTTTATGACCATCTTCGCGGTTCATTTTTATTTGATGAAATCCAGATGCTAAATCGCATACTGAAAAATATCGAGCTCCTCCTAATTGGTCTAATATATCGACGATATTTGGTAAAGGATATGCGTCTCCGATAGTTTTATCATTTAAAGCGCGAAAATCTAATACCATTCTCCATCGTTTATTTCCTTTGGAGTCTTCTTTCTTAGGTACAATCCATATAGGCGTGTTATATGGTGATTGTGAGTGTTTTACAATTCCTCCTTCTAACAGTTCTTCTACCTGCTTGTTTATTTCCTCTTTATGAATTTGCGGAAATCGATACTGACGAGTATTTATTGGTTGGTCGTCTGTAGTAGGTATTTGATGTTGTAATATGTGAGTTGCGGTTAATTTTTCTCCAGGAATATGAAATCGATCTTGACTGTCCGTTATTAATTTTATAATGCTTTTTCTTTCTGTTTCATTTAAATGTTCTAATCGCAATGATTCTATGATTTCGGCGGGTCGATTCTTTCCTTTTTCTTCGGAGATTGTTAGACAATTATGCAAATTATAATTTTCAACTTCTTGTTTTCTTTTATATCTTGTTTTGCGTTTCCGCATAAATTTTTCTAAAATTTCTTGATATTTATTCAACAAGGATATAAGGATTTTTGAAGACGGTTTATTTTTATTTTTAATATTTCGTAGATTCAAATTTTTAATTTTTAAATTATATTTTTGAGCCTCTTCAAGGAGGTCTTTTATTGCAACATGAGAGATTTTTAATTCATTATCATTTCCTTCTTTAAATAATCCAACCTTAGGAAATTTGATATCTAGGGAGGATAAAGGACTTCTCCCCTTTTTGGAATAAGGTTTTGCCGAAATACGTAGTGAGGTTTTATAATGTTCCTCCTCGCAATCGACGGAGCTAGAATTTTCTGACGAGGTTTGGAAATTTCCCTCCGAAATCCTAGAATTATTCCCTTCTTGAGAGGATTGGTAATTTCTCTCTTCGAGGGTTTTCAAATTAATTAAATTTTTAGGAGAGGTTTGGTAATTTCCCTCTCCAGGAATGGTTGGATTTATTAGATTTTCAGAAGAGGTTTGGTAATTTCCCTCTCCAAAGATTTTTGAATCATTCAATTCTTTATTTTTCCTCTCAGTTTTATTTTTTATCTTGTCTTTATTTTTAATTTTATTTTTATTTTTAATTCCTTCTTCATTTAAGGTTTTTCTTCGTCTTCATAATAAATTTTTTCGATAATAATATTTTCTTCATCCACATTTTCACCTTCATTTTCAATATTCATATTATTTTCATAATCGTCGAATCCGTAAGTAGTTTCTTCTTCCTTATTCCTCGGTTCTTTTGAACTATTTAGAGCCTCAATTTTTGAGTCATGGTCGTCTAATAATTCGCTCAATGGTTTTAGGCGCAAAGTCGGAACATGTACTTCCGCCTCTTCATCTAAAGTACTTATAACGTTTAAATATGTCTTTCCGGCAACGTTCTCCACGATGGTGTCTCCCAAATAAATTCCATGTGCCACCTTTAGTCTCGGTATATATCCTACTTTTAGTTCTGGATTTTCTATTCTTACATAAAATAATGATTCGGATCGCGGAGCTACTATAATGGCTTCAGGTGATAAGAAAGGTATGTTGATTCCGGAGACATCCAAGTGCCCTTGTGCGTAATCTATTTTCGATGAAGTTTGTTTAAAGAAATCGTTTCCTAATATGCCGGATTGTGAAATTGGAAAATCGTTAGATACAATATGAAATATAACCGGTATTTCAAAAAGAGTTAATGTAATTTCACCTAAGGTGTACACAGGATAATTATTTATACCGTTCAACTTGAGGATATTAGTTTATTAATATTTATTTCTTCGGGAACGAGATTTTCTTTAATTATATTAGGTCCAGATCCCGTGTCTAGCATAAAAGTTATACTAGTAGTTAAATTATCGATGTTGATTTGAACGGTAGGCACGCGACTATGTTTGTCGAGGTTTACAGTCACGGGCCTTATGGTAGTTCTGTCCTTGTCTACTTGGCTACCTGAGTTTTGGAGAGTGAGTCTCGATTGCGCACATTACCGATCGGACACGACAATATTTCCCGATCGGACACAGACCCAATCGGACACAGGTTCGATCGGACACAGTCCCGATCGGACACAGGCTCGATCGGACACAGACCCAATCGGACACAATTCCGATCGGACACATATGGTTGCAATCGGACACAGGCCCGATCGGACACAGGCCCGATCGGACACAGCCCCGATTGGACACAGTTCCGATCGGACACATACTGTTGCAATCGGACACAGTCCCAATCGGACACAGGCTTGATCGGACACAGACCCAATCGGACACAGGCCCGATCGGACACATATGGTTGCAATCGGACACAGGCCCGATCGGACACAAGCCCGATCGGACACATATGGTTGCAATCGGACACAGGCCCGATCGGACACAGGCCCGATCGGACACAGGCCCGATCGGACACAGGCCCGATCGGACACAGGCCCGATCGGACACAGGCCCGATAGGACATAAACTTTTTTTGGAAATATTTAGTTTCAGTGGAATACGTAATAAATTCAAATATATAATACTTTCAAGCAAATATACAATATAATAAATGGATGCATAATTATAGTAAAAAATATTGTTAAAAAAATTTCATAAATTTGTGCGCGTAATATTAAAATATAATAATAAATATTTAATAATTATTTATCAGTAGGCAATGTAGAAAAACGCCCTGTTAGAATATCTTTATTAATTATATATAATTTTATTTTTATATATCTGTATTTTACATTTGATATACTGTCTATAAATAATTAATAATTGTATTCTTTCACACTTAAAATTTCATGTATGTCACATCGTGAGATTTGTACGTACAAAAAACAATTATTATTTGTTTACAGACAGTATATCATACGTAAAACACAGATTTACAACAAAAAAACTATATATAAATAATAAAGATGTTCTAACAGGGCGTTTTTCTACATTGCTTACTGCACACATGACATATATCTTAGCCTCACGTATGTCTCTGTCTTATTATGTCATTATGTGTTTTCAGAATCAAAAATATTTGTAAGTTTATGAGATTGTGCTGTTTCTACGAAATTATATTGGGTAAGCATTCTTTGCTAACATGAAGGAGCTTGGATACTTTAGCAATATGGGACAAGTTTTGGATGTATGTAATTAGACACATTATAATTAGAAGTGAGTATTTTCTGTTATATCTTCATAATTTGTAGTAAAGAGTATGTATATGCAACATAAGCCTAATAATTTTCTAGTCATTTATCAATCTTTTTTTGTTTACAGTGGAATCATTACTAGAAATAATGCACTTTTGTGACTACGCAACAGATACCAGTGCTGGAATAACTACTGTGCAACTACAATATGAGGTAATGTTTTTAAGTATTGTGTTTTCTGACTGTTCATTAAACCTAAAGAATTATTAAAGTAATAGGTAAATATTAATTTGCAGGGATTCAATTTGCATCAAATGTCAGAAAGAAATTCATTTACAAAGCACGAGAATCTTTTAAGCGAGAGTTAAATATTATAGTCTCCGCTAATAGAATCTTGTGATCTGTAATGAAATGATCAACGCTTCTTCACTAACTTGCAGTGCCTGTTGATGAATTAATGATTTCAGATTGTTGATGTGTTAGAAGATTGAGTAAACATTTGTATCGCTATACAGTGAGTGAATACATCAGCGAAGACAGTGCTTTGGCATATTATATCCAAATGTGGCATATTGTAATATATAAAAAAAAATCTTATAACATTTTGTTCTTAACCGATTTATCAACTTTACAATTACATTGCAGTGTACATATGAACACATTATTTTTCAGAGAAATAATTTTGTATCAATATGATAATTATATTTGTAATAATTATACTTGATGATTTACATGTATGTACTGTCTCACATAATGCATATACATATATTGAAATATGGAATTATTAGAAATATTAGAATAAATATATTTATATATTTGTATATCGGTGTATTTCGTATAGTATGCTGTCCGTAAACAATGAAAAATTGTACCGTATTCTTTCGCACTTAAAATTTCACGTATGTCACGGCATCGTAAGATTTCAATTGCGAAAAAGTATGGTACAATTCATTATTCACCATACGAAATATACCGATATACAAATGTATAAATATCTCTATTCTAATATTTCTAATAAGTCCATATTTCAACATATGTATATGCATTATGTGAGGCAATACATACATGTAAACCTTCAAGTATAATTAATACAAACATAATTATCATATTGATATAAGATTATTTCTCTGAAAAATAATGTGTTCATATGTACACTGCAATGTAATTGTAAAGTTGATAAATCGGTTAAGAACAAAATGTTATAAGATTTTTCTTTGATGATACAGATAATATACATATAACATGTATAATAATATATATATATATTACAATATGCCACATTTGGATATAATATGCCAAAACACTGTCTTTGCTCGATATATTCACTAACTGAGTAGTGATACAAATGTTTACTCAATCTTCTAACATGTCAACAGTACAAAATCATTATTGCTTCAACAGACACTGCAAATTAGTGTATGAGCGTTAATCAATTCATTACAGATCACAAGATTCTATTAGCGGAGACTATAATATTTAACTCTCACTTAAAAGATTCTCATGCTTTGTAAATGAATTTTTTCCTAACATTCGATGCAAGGGATCTATAGTTTGGAACTTGGTACCGATCTAATACTTTTGCCTGCTTAAAATCAAAATAAACATGATATAAGATTAATAAACAGTGTGACGTTAAAATCTTCTTCGTACAGCAATATTACCAGTATAATTGTCATTATCACAATTCAGTCTTCTTTTAGGTTGAATAGGTAAAAAAACACAATATTGAAAACTATTATTCCATACTAGTAGTTGCACAATAGTTATCCCAGCACTGGTATATGTATTGCATAGACATAAAAATGCATTATTTCTAGCAAAAATTCCAAATCTATAAATAAAAAAGAAAATTATTAGGCTTATGTTGTATATACATTCTCTTGTATTAAAAACTATGAAAATATAACAATACTCATTTTTAATTACAATGTGTCTTATTACATACATGGACTTGTACCATTGTTAAAGTACAAAACGAAAGAATCTGGCAGTCAAAAATGTTGTTCTGCCCTACGAAACGAGATATTAATTGTTAAATTTGACTTTTCAGATTAGGAAACCTGTCATATTGACGAAATATGGCCATATGTGCATGCGTTACTTGCGAAATTGCGCGGAATATGAAATCGCTTCGTAGGGCAGAGCGACAGTTTTAATTGTCACATTATTTCATTTCGTACAAAAACGCGTCGAATAAGTGTATTTTTATCAAAATTTGAGGTAAGGTCTGTAAACTAAACGTTTATGAATATGTTATTTATTAACATTATATTAAAAATCTGTTTCAGATATAGAAGGACTGAGAGACGACATATCCTATGCATGGTAGTAATTTGCTGAGCAGATTTGTCATGAAACACTCGAAAAGAATTCATTAACAAAACACGAGATTCTTTTAAGCGAGAGTTCATTATTATTATCTCCGCTATTAGAGTCTCGTGAAATGTTATGAAAACAACAAAGCCCATACATTTAACTTTTGATCTTGTTGGGAAATCAGTCATTTGCTGTCAAAGCATAGGTCAAAGCATAAAAAGGATAAACTCAACTAGTGCAGCTAATTCAGCTATAAAGAATCTATAAGCTATAAAAACCTCATGTTTGTATAGTGTTATTTATTATCCGTTACAAACGATAAAAATGAAATATAATTTAATGTGTCACGTACAAAAGCATGTATTACATATAGAATTATAATATAGAACTAAAAGCTGAATTATATAATATTTTTACTTATATATGCGTATATACATTTCTTATAAAAATATTCTGCTGGTATAAGCTATAAGTATTGCGATACACATAATTTGATATATATAGCATATATAACTCTTTAAAAGATTGATTTAATAAACTATGCACACATATTATCAAAAATGAAATACAAATGTATCTTCATTTTCCGAATATGAATTAGTTGAATTGAATAGTCTATACTCTGCAATAACATATCTTATAAACTTTAAAAAATTATTAAAAATTACACTTATTTTAATTATTATACACATTATACACTTATTTTAATTATTTTAATTACACTTATTTACACTTTATTATTAAACATTACACTTGAAATACTTAAATTAAACATTTTATATATTTCTCTATCAATATCTTTAAAAAAATTACAATCTTAAGAGAAATAATAACAGTATGAGTATCATCAATATTATTAATAGTATAAATCACAGTATCAGTCTTATTGTTAATATATATATTTATATTATTGTATATTGGAAGAAGAAAGATAAGCTCTGAACTAGATCAGCCAGTTCAGCTATAAAGAATAGACCCATACATTTTTATAGAATTGTTATTATATTATCTGTTATCATAAATATCTGTTATAATTATAATGTTTTAACACAACAGTGAACACTCTAACGTTATCTAATGTTACATATTATTACATAATAGCTTATATAATATTAAAAATAAGATTATAAACTAGCTTATATCACATTAGGAATAATTGAAATAATATTCATAAAACAATCGCTATCTAATGTTACATATTATTACACAGAGGTTCATTAAATATGAAGAATAAGATTATAAACTTAGCTTATATCACATTAAAAATAATTGAAATAATATTCATAAAATAATCGCTATCTAATCGATATCTCTTTTACTTTGAGAACGGGTCTAATTAAGATATAAATGATTGTAACATTTTCTATATATTTTATAGGTTCTCGCAGTGATATTGGTTTTATGCGAAGCTTGTACGACAGCTTTTTATGAAGAAATTTAGTCAAAAGTAATAGAATTTGTGCCTAGTCTGCTAATGAACATAAAATTTATCATAACAGATTATAAATGTGCAGCGATGAATGCAATGCAAAAATATTTTCCAAATGCTACTGTACATGGATGCTGGTTCCATCTAAACCAAGTATCTTTTAGTATAATTCACATTTTTTTTTATTTATAATCAGTAATTATTAATTGTATTATTGGAAAAATTATTAACACTTTCTATTGCAGATTTTACAAAGAAAATGGAATCATTTAGGTTTATGTAATTCTTCGAACATCATATTAACTATGGCAATGACAATACCATTGCTGCCAGAACAATATTTTACTCAAGCTCATCGTATATTATGGAATACTTGTAAAGACAAAAACCTTGACGAATGAGAAGTTAAAGGAATTTTTGAATTATTTTGAAAAAACGTGATTATCGAAAGCTTCAAAAGTAAGTGTGTACAAGTATCCAGTTAGAACAAATAATACAGTTGAAAGTTTCCATAATGTATAATGATAAAAGAAAATTGGATGATCATCATCCAAATGTGTGGATATTTCTAGGTAAATCACAATAAATTATATTAATCCTTTTTAACAAAATAATAGAAAAAGAAATTAATAAATAGCCGAATTACTGATATCTGTAATAAGCTAAATAATTACATTAATTATCTTTTCTTAATAAAATAATAAAAAAGGAAAAATAGACATAAATTAATAAATATTATTGTCAAGATATATCTATTTAAATAATACGTAATTAAATTGTATATCTAGTTAAATAATATCTAGTTAATAATATCTAGTTAAATTGAACTAATTTTAATTATTAAATAATTTTAGAAAAATTAGGAAATGTTATAATGGATCAAACAATTGATTTGGAACGTTTAAAGAATAACAAAGAGATACGGTCTGTACGATCACGAAAAAGCCTGGAAAGAGATAAAAAAATTCTTCAAGCACAAACAGATTTGGTTTCTGGAAAGTACAATCGCATTTATTTTTTTTTTATATGGACATTATTTTAGTATAACAATATTATAATATAATTTAATACAACGATATTATAATATTATAATATTGTAATATTGTTGTAGTATATATAGTAGCATTTTATAATATTATAATATTTAATATGATATAATATTTTAATATAATCTAATTTAATATTTAATATAATATATTATTTTTATAATATTATAATACTATAATTTAGTGCAACAATATTATAATATTAATATTGTGACATTTTGTAGATTACCTCTTCAACACTTTTTTCGCATATTTATTAAGAAATGGATGATTATTCTTATAATGAAAGTCTTACTGTCCGAGATAAGTAGACTTTCTTTATCTCTTTCCAGGCTTTTTCGTGATCATACAGATTGTACTTCTTTGTTATTATTTAAACGTTCCAAATCAATTGTTCGATCCATTATAACATTTTTTAATTTTTCTAAAAAATATAATTGTGGCAATATACGCATATTCAAATCTGAATAAAAATTCTGCAGCATCTGAAAATGAATCAGCAATAAATGAAACAGATTCTACACAATGTAATTCTGCACCATCTGAAAATATTTTATATAAATCAGCAATAAATGAAACAAAATCTACACAATGTAATTTTGCAGCATCTAAAAATATTTTAAAGAAATCAGCAATGGATGAAACAGATTCTACACAATGTGAAAATATATGGCAACGGAAAATATTTGAGTAGATAGTGGGCACTATGGGGCGTCAAAACAAACCCCCACTCCTCGGCCACTGGCGCCGACCCCCTGCTGTGACTGTCTGGGGCCCTCCCCCCTAAAGGTGTCTGTGGAAAAAAGAATGGAGGGGACTCGTGGACGTCTACGAGACAATTTTCCTTTTAAATTTTTCCTTTTAAATTTTTTAAAAATTTTTTACCCTTTAAATTTATTTCCTTTTAAATTTTTTTATTTTTTTATTTTTTCCGGTTGCGTGAACATGCTTGGGCTCGAACCTGGGTCCTCCACCTCTCCAAACAGGGTCCTAGTATGCTGGGCTAGCTGAAAACTTATTAGAATAGAAGTTAAACATAGTATTTGTGGAGAGTAGTCCACCGCTAAGCTAGGGGTCCTGACGGTCCGATTGGTTCTCCCCATAGTGCCCAGTCCTACGATTGGTTCCGACGGTTTCGTCGATTTAAAGTGGGATGGAAAAACGTGCCAAAAAATAGTGCGTGGGAGAAAGCGGGCAAGATGTCTGACGGAAAGCAAACGTGACGGCAACCGACAAAATGGCGACCGTCGAGACTGGTGATGCGTCTATGCATAAGGCACCCAGCCTCCGCTCCCCCTTACGGAAAACCGAAAGATATCGTGCGGTATACAACTTCGCCCCATCGCCCCCCTTAGAGGAAAACCGGGAGATGTACGCTATATGTCGCCTACCCATCCTGTTGAAAAGAGAAAAATTGGATAAGGTACCGCTAGAATAAACTAGATGCTATAAAGTGGTAACGAACACGTGCGTGCATGTACGGGTACGCTTGTCCGAGCGGGCGAGTCCCGCTGCACAGGTAGACATACGGTAACAGCATCGATGGAGACGATAGAAAGGGTCTTGAAATATATACGGGTACCTGAGACTGTTTGACGTTGAGGCTTAGGACTGAGACTATGACGTCACAGAGACGCCGGGAAGAAAGGAAGGGAAGAAAAATATTTTTGCACCTGGTTGCTTTAAAATAAAAAACATCTTTATTTATATATCGAGGGAATATGATATAATATACAATAAAAAATTTACATATAATTTAATATTTATTTACAAAAAAATTATTTTCACCGCTGCGAAAATTATACACGAAATTATATTACATTTTATAGCGATAAAAGAGATAGTCGAGAAAAAAATAGAAAAATCATTGTTCAAATACATAACCATACGGTAGCGAATTTCGACTATCGATAAATCTACGCTTTAGTAATACGGGTGCGCATACTTTAGTTTCGTCGCGTGTTACGATTTCGTGAAACGCGGTACGCCGAATTGCTCTAAAGCATAGATTTATCGAAGTTTTCGGCAATTCTTCTCCGTTCTTTTCATTTTCCTGTGCTCTCTCTTTATTTAACAATAAATTCTTAATGCTGCTAAAATTAACCAACCGAGAGTTTTCATAGTTTAGGGTTATGCCCTTTACTTTACAGCATTCACGCGTACGCCCGTCCGGCATACGAACAACATAGGCATAAAATTTTGGTCCACCGGACACGAACGCCTCGATATAACTACCACGGCCGTAGCTTTCGAGCTCGTCCGTCATGTCACCCAGAAAATTTCCCGTATGCGGTTCATACTCATTCGGTTTACCTGTGCTTACGTATATACACGAATCAGTATCATAATATAACACGCGTCGATCTAAGCGTTCTAAATATTCATATAATTTTAAGCGCGCTTGAGCCGTCGTATACGCCGCTATCGCAACATTAGTTATAGGTGAGGGCGTGACAGCCTCTTGTCGCAATCGCCACGAAACATATATTACCTCGTCGTTCACGGGTAATATATCGGTTATCTCATGCTCGGCGCTCGTCAGTAATGTCAGAAAACGTTGCGGCGTTCTGACAACCTCGGTATTCGGCAAATTGGCCCGCTGGCCGAATTTTCCCCAAAATGAATTTAAGCAGAGTTTTGCAACCGAACGTAAACCGGGGTTCAGCGCGATGTTACGCTTATCGAGAACAATACCTTCGGTTTTTTCGTACTCCCGCAGATATCGTTCTTTAGCGTCATCGTCGTCACCGCATTCCCCCGGCCATCCACTTGCTTCTTGTTTTAATTGTAAGAATGAGTTTATATATTCGGCGAACAAACCGCCTTGTCGCGATGCTCGATCGAATAGGCTAACTTTATATTGCCAAATCTCGCTTACTGCCGTCACGAGATAACCCTTTTCGACTGCCTTTCGTAATTCGCACGACACCCACGTACCCTCGAATTCGCGCTCATTAATGTTATCGTGCGTGCAGGATGTCTGCGCAAATGTTTCGCAACAACTACGACATAAGGCGAAAAGCAATTTTCCGCGCACGCGATACGGAAGTACAGGGTGAAAGAGGTTGCGAGGAGGAAGCACGGTACAGCGTATGAGACCTTCGAGCGAATCAAAATTGTAATTTGGAGCTATTCCGATTAAAGGGGCGCATTCTTCGCCGACATAAATATCTGGATGTCCGATCGGGAAAGCACCTGTCTTTAATACATACGGGTATAAAGAGCATACGTCTACGTAATGTATTTTCTCTGCACCCGTAACTTCGTATCGAGTCACGATATTTCCCGTACGGCCGCCGAAAAATGCATCACGAGGGTCGAGCGGTGGTGTTTCCACCAGCGGATGATTTTCGAGATATTCTCGCATTTCGCGATTCTCGAGCATATCCCGATCAAAAACGCATTCCCATTTTTCCGTCACCATGTACCCCCGTTGTCGAAGGCGCCACGAGATCGCGAGAGTTCGCTCGTATCGCGAAGCAATCGTATCTCCATGATCCGAAGTCGAAGAAAGCGCTCTATCGCGATTCGAAGGAAAGCAAGTCGGACACCCGTGCCAAAAGCATCCGTGAAATTGTAAAATGTGACGCTGTGTCGTCTCAACATCGGTCGTTTCATAATATCCGTCGACGAGCGTGCCATCAATCGTGCGATATTCACGCGCACGCCCCGCATGGTTTATAGGATGCCCGATTTCGCGCTCCATCCATACCAGCCATTGTAGAGCTTTACGCGAATAATTGCTCGCTTTTCTATATCCACCGGAAGGGATAATACCTATTTCCTTTTCGCGTAAAAAGTTTTTACGGAAAACTGTCATACACGTCGAGGCAATAGTGGTGCATTCCTCGAACGGACATACGTTACCGCGGTTTATAAAAATTTTTCTAAATGCTATACAGGCACGTCGAAGAATATCTACATCGGTACGACAATAGCGAACAATTTCTTGTTGAAAGTCGAATACGGTGTTTTTTCGCGTCATGTCCGTATGCCATGCGAGAAAGCGTTCGCGTTCCGTTGTCTTCATGTTTTCAGGAGAATAATATTTCGCGTCTGGTAACGGTCCGACATACGTTTGATTTTCGGCAGTGTTAAATAAATGCGGAAAAGTGCCTTTATCCACAGAGTCCCCTAGGCCAAAAGCTTTCGGTAATTCAGATAATCGCATTGGCATATAATTAGCACTGTCGATGAATTTTGTATTTCCTGCTAATAACATTACAATTTTTGTGCCGCTCAAAATTATTTTCGGCTCTAAATCATTCCGATTTTCTACGATGTATTGAAGAATAAACTGCGCGTCGAACGCTTTCGCATTATGTGCTATGCATATGATCTGGTTGAAACGTTTCGTCTTTCGCGTTGCGAATTCGGCAAATTGTTTCACGGGGTCATGTCTGAATATGAATTCGCGTATCCCGCACCAACGGCATCGCACGGACATGTCGTTTTCCTGCGCGCACACTTCGCAAATCTGTTGCGCCACGCAGAGAGTAGGTACATGTTTTTTCACGTTCATCGTACCTTCGAGCGTCTCGTCTTGCCGCGTTTCGAAATCATAAAATATAAATGCCACAAAGCCTTTTTTGCGCTCGTTTACCTCTTCACCAACAGTTTCTTTACTCTTTGTTGTTCCTCGCGTATCCGATATCAACGTAGTCGTCGTCGTTGACGAGGACGGTTCGGTAGAGGAACTAACCCCGTTGCGAAGAGGTTGCATATGACACAAATGATTTCGAGATTGCTGTGTCCGGCATAGCCTACAGTAAGAATTGCCGCATTCGTGTTTCGCATTCGTTTTAACCGCGCATCCGCATTCATTGCAAAATCTCACGACATTACAAACACTCGCGAGCGATCTACCGTTATATGATTTTTTACTACGGTGTCGTTCGAAACATTTTGCACCGTAAAACGCTCGATTACATGAATCGCATTTCACAGGCGCAACAGAATCGGAGCATGCCGGCTCTGCGAAACAGCGCGCACATTTATTCAAACACCGATGACCTATCTCGTCCCGAAAACTTACATTACACGACGTACAATAATTTCGAGAACCAGAGGCTGCTTTTAAATTTAAAATAGGATTGTAATGTCGCGAGCTCTCGTAATACATTATATTTAATCGGTGCGACGATTCCCGTCCGAGAGAAGCGAGTATTGCGGTTCCGTCGTACATAGGTTTTTCTCCGCGACCAAAAGTACTAAAATTATATACAACTATCGCGATATTGTCAGCGGCGAGATAACGTTGGAAGCGTTCGATTTCGCGAATCCCGCAACCCTCTTCAGGTATCGTAACACCGACATCCCGTGTTAATTGTAACGCGAGTTCCCGTTGAAGCGGGGATCGTGTGCATCTTACATCATTCCATTTTTCATGCAATTCTCCCGTACGTAAATTACCGCGTTCGCAATAAATTTTCGCTACAACAAGAGCCCGGGGAAAACATAAATTATCGGAATTTTTTATTGTTAGTATCGAACGCTTCGCAATATCTTCGCGTGTTAATTTCACACGTCCCCGCCCTGAAGGAACCGTAACGTTAAAAACTCGAATATCGAAGCGTTCCGCAATATCGAGACCTCCCGCGCTCTGCGCTACCGAACTCACAATTCCCCAAATATCTTCATACGTCAAGTCACGCGCAGGACGAAAAGATAATCCGGCAGGACCGTGAGATAAATCCGCAGAATGAAAAGACAACCCCACATAATCACCAGGTTCGCATGAATTTACCGCATACGCGTGAATTTCACGGAACGCGTTTTCTAACAAATGATAAATATCACCGCCTTCAAGCAACGGTCGAATCGCGAAACTCGCTTCTCTTCCGATTATGCCGAATCTCCGGAACCGTCGTGTACTTTCCGCTAATAAATCTATATAGTTAAAATTAATATGTCCAACCTGAAGAGGCTGTTGTTGATGATACTGTTGTTGTCGTTGTTGTTCCGCTTCTTCGGCCTCTTCTGTCTCCGGCGAAGGATTACAGCTATCTTCAGCGGCGACTTCCTCTTCATTTTCCTCCTCCGCTGTTGCTTCCTCGTTATTATGAGGCTGCGACTTTTGTTCTACATGAGCCGCTTCTTTATTTCGCCCACCACCTCTCTGCACTGTCAAAAGCAAAAAAACTATAAATAAAATAAGAATTATAACTAAATTATTTTTATTTACTTAAAATTTTGGCTCACCTGGTGCTAACGTAATATCAGCCTCACGAGAATTTTCATCAAATCGGGTTTTTCCTATAATTTAATATTTTATCAATAATGATAAATTTTTATAAAAATTAATATTTTATTTTTAAACAAAACTTACGTGTAGAACTCGTTTCAAGCTCTTCTTCATTCCTGCGTTTTCGTGTCTGAGCGCGAGCCTCTTGTACGCTATTCGCCTGGGTGGTCCGATCTACAGATTATGATAAATTTGTAAATTTAAATTAAATTAATCAAAGTCTCTCGTATTCGATTACATTACACTCTCCCTAATATAAATAAAACATTTTGCTTACCATTTAAGAGGTTTTCTCGATGTTTAGATAACAGGAATTTTATAAGATCTCCTGCATCCTCCTCCTCATGTTCGAATGTCTCCCGTATTTCTATTATTTCACCCGCGATATGCAACAATTCAGCATAATCGGCGAAATAACCTAGTCTGTATAACACTGCTAGTACAGTGTTCGAGCAGGCCCACGCAAAAGACCGAAAAACAGCGTAATTGATTTCCGACGACTCATCCCATAACGCGGATAAATATCGTTCCCTGTTTAACGTAGGCGACAAATTTGAGCCTATAATTATGCATTTGCATAATACTTCTTTGAGTCCAGGCATTTTTATCAACGCTCACTCACGATATCACTTTTCACGATAAATATAACACTTTTCGCGGAAAGACACGCGTTGCTTCGATCGATGGCGAATTCGGAAATAATTTTTCTACTACACCACGATGCATTTATTTACTCGTATCCCCTCTTTTTTTCCAAGAAGGTATACCCCCGAAAGAGTTAAAATTTCTCCTTTCTTCCGAGAAAAAACGGACAAAAAGAAAAATAGTTTCTTATTTTTATTACGATATGCAGGCATTGCATGCAATAGTTTTATTGCTTAGGTGTTTTTATTATAGAGGTGTCAAAGTAAAGTCTTTGTTGTGAAAATCTTTTAAAATTTTCGTAGAAGGGCTAGGATTATGTCGATTAGAAATTCGTTCTTTATAACATTTTTCTCTTAACAATATAAGCTATAAAAATTTATTATACGGCTGCTAAGCTTTTATCTACGTTTTGTAACATATTGTAATTGTATTTAGAGAAAAATTTTAGAGAAAAATTTTTCCTTGTAACGAATCTAATTTCTAGATGTTTCTAGATGTTTTCACGTAATTTTTAGCGTGATGAACAAGTTTGAACGTGAAAAATCATGATTTTTCCTGTTATTTGACTGTCTGCGCAAACTTTTCCCCCCACTTTTCTTTATATTTCGATATATAAGCAGCACGAGAAGATGCGAATTCTTATTCATTTGAGTTTGCTCGTACGAAAATCTTCCTTTCGGCTTCGATACAAGAATTTGTCGTTGGTGTGACTAGTATTCAACTCGGTTTTATTCAAAAGTGATAACAATGGCTGCCACGAAAGAAGTTTCCAGTGATCAGAAGAATCTAGCCGATTTTGTTAAATCTACACACGTTTGCGATATTAGCAAATCGGACAACAAGATCGACATCGATAGAAGAAACGAACAGCGTTATTTATTACTATCGACAACGTATGGTCTTAATTCATCCTGCACTAAGAAGTTACATGTGGGGTTGCAAGCGACAAACGACGATTGCTTCGTGCCGATTGTTAAATTAACTGGCAATTATATCGATGGAATTTGCTTCGATATTGACAGCTGGCAGCAGTTTCAAATCAGCATGGAACAGATGAGACTGTACTTGAGCGAAAATCAAAAAACTAGGCCGAGTCCGATTATCATCAACAATATTTCCATCGGATTCACCACCGCTTACGGGTCGAGGGCTGTGATAGTGACTTACAAGGAAAATGCAGAACAATCTGCGAGTAATGGTGAAGCGGAGGAGCAAGCGCAGCCGCCTTTGAAGAAGCGAAAAACGCAGAACATCGCTATCGTGATGCAGAAAGCTACTTTCCTAGGCCTGGAAAATATTGCGAGATGTGTGGATGCACATCTGTCTCAGCTAGTTTGCATCGCCGACACCGTCAACACCTGTGCCAATTACTTAATAAACGAGATAGAATTAAAACTCCCATCAGCTTACATAGATCGTGAAATTATAAAGCTCATAGTTATCGGTAATTTTCAAGAAATTGAACGCAATGTACAAACGCAAATAAAGGATTTAACATTTTTAGATGTATATTTCAATATTGTATTCGAAGAATTACTTTCACTAGGATTTAATGAAATCGTGCGTATAATTTTAAAACGCAATTGTTAATTTTATAAAAATAAAAAATAAAAAATAAAAAATTATTGTCAATAAATATGAAGTTTTTCAACCTTAAAAATCACAGCGTATTTTTTCCTTTACCCCTCTCTAATATTTCCTTTACTTCTTTACTACACGCATAGAACATTCCATCAAAATAATATCAAATGTTAGTTGAACGCTAAACGAGCATCTTATTTCTAACATAAGCACACACAGAGCACCGCTTATAAGCTCGTAAGCAGCGGTGCTCGAAAAACACCGGTACGAGCACATCCCCGCGAATACGCTTACTCGCGGCGTTCCCGCGGCTGCTTAGTAGCTAATCGGCCGCGGTGCTTTCCGCTCGTTCACGTACCGGGAAACGCTAGCGCGAGCATGCGGCCGCCGCGGTGGGGCCCCCGGAGCGCGGATAAGCTTATTACTCAACACATACCTACGATAAATATTGAAAATATTCGATGATTTTTTATTTATGAGTGCGAACGTAATCGGCAAATCGTTCATTTCGCATAATGGATGTACGGTGGAAACATCCTTGGACGTCGATCGTCTGTGGACCTACGGGATGTGGAAAAACAATTTTCGTGAAAACGTTTCTTCGCCATTTATCCGTCATGTCAGATGTTCGATTCGAGAGAATTTTATTTTATTACGCAGAGTGGCAAGATGCGTATCAGCGTTTACAATGCGCCGCGAGTGAAAAAGAAGAAGAGAAAAAAACACAAAAGACCGGTTACGTTAATAATGCATTGATAAAATCGAAGAAAAATATAATCGAATTTCGCGAGGGATTACCCCGCCCGGAAGATTATTCCAGCGATCCGCTCTCGCCAAAATTAATAATAATTGACGATCTTATGAGGGAATCGTCGTCGTGCGACGCTATCGTAGATCTGTTTACCAAAGGAAGTCATCATAAAAATCTCAGTGTTATACTCATCTCGCAAAATCTCTTTCATCAAGGGCGCGGACAGCGCGACATATCTCTCAACGCGAATTACATAGTAGTTTTCAAAAATCCGCGCGATCGCGCTCAAATTCGCCATCTAGCACGTCAAGTATATCCCGATGATCCAAAGTTTATGGAAGAAGCGTACTACGACGCTACATCGAGTCCACACGGGTATTTATTGCTTGATTTGAAACAATCGACTCCAGACGAATATCGCTTTCGCACGTGCATCTTTCCCGACGATACTCGGCATTACGCATACATACCGCGTAGATCGAACAATAGAAGTGGGGGCGTATAAAAGGGTAAAATTCGTGTTCGCAACTTGTCAGTCGTGCGCTTACAGCGTAATGGTGAAAAAAGAAGAACCTGTTAAAAAGTTGATGACATCGAATAGAGCAATAAAGAATGCTAGGCGGTCTATCGGTGAAAGAAACTTATGCCTTTTAAAAACCTTGTGTCATTTGAAAAAAAATCAAAGAACCGTATTCTTGCGAGCCGCCGACAATAAGCTCATAAAGTGCATTCAAGAGTGCATTTTCAATACGCTAAAGGGTAACGTACCGCTTTGTTGTAGCGATAAAAAGCGATTAGCCAAACATAAAACGGTCCTACGGCGTGTTGCGGCAAAACAAGGTAATTGGAAGATTAAAAGAAAACTGTTAGTACAGAGAGGTGGATTTTTACCCTATCTTATTGGACCTTTACTAGGGGCTATATTATCCCGGTTTATCGGCGAATGAAAGAGAAAAATACAATCCTATACATCCCATACATTCTCCGTATAGGAAAAATAATAAAAATAATAAAAAAGGAAAGTGCTAACACCTGTACTTTGAACAATGGAGAGGGCTAAGAAAATGGTTTTGATATCTACCGAAAATCTTGAGAGAATGCAGCGAATGCAACAGCAACCGGAAATGGCATCTATTACGATGACTGATAATTCGCCGAAGAAAAATACGGAAATATCAAGTGCGGAAAATGTAAATAATAATAATTCAGTACGAACACCGGGAACAGCTTTATCGCGGCTCGATGCGGAGATGTGGCGTATTCTTAATCTCGCGACTCCTGTCGACGAGGACAAAAGATGGAAATTGTATAAGGAAGTACTCCAACGTTATCTTCACTTTGTTCGGGAAGCGAAAAAACGCTTACGTGAGGATACACAGGGTAACGGCGAGGACATTAATGACGAGCAGAACGAAGACACGAATTTGGATGTCGATGATAATGAATTTATGGAAACGTCAACTTTAATTAGCAGCGGTCGCGGCGACGGTAGCGCTAGTAGTAGTAGTAGTAGTTTCGGGAAAAAACGCGCACAATCGGCTGAAATGATCAAAAAAATACTCGATAGTGTACCGAAATCTTATCGCGACAAAGCGCGAGCGCTATTAAAATATTTGATCGATATTCCGTCATCTAAAATTAGCTGGGATAGACGAGGACTCGTAACTATAGACGGCTCTGTCATAACAGGTTCGAATATCGCGGAACTTATAAACGACGCGATACGCGAGAGAAAAACAGTAAAAGCAACTGGAAGAATTCAGTTTGCTCGATTACTAAGCGACATAGGCACTCCTTCCAATCTCATAGGAAATCGTGATTTATTACATACGTACGCCCGATCTCAGCGTATTAAAATCGTGGTACCGCGCGGAAGTTCCACTCCGAGAACTTCGACCGAGCGTTCAAAGTCGTACAGACGTAAGGTAGACGAAACAAGCGAAACCGAAGGTGACACGCTATTTGTATCCGCCGACGAGGACGAAGACGAGAAAACAGTAACGAGTTACGCAGATTTTCCGACAAAGAAAAGAAAAGAATTGCTCGACTGGAGCAAACTCGAATGATGGAACTCGAAAAATTGTATTACAATCCCTCGCACTATGCCGGCTATTCGGCGACGGATAATTTATCACGAGCCGCTAAACCGAATTTCTCACGTAATGAGGTCATCGACTGGCTTAAATCGCAAGACGCATACACGCTACATCGCCCGGTACGACGAAAATTTCCGCGCTTACATTATAACGTGACAAATATCGATGACTTATGGGAGGCTGATTTGATCGATATTCGTAATCTCAAGAGCTATAATGATGGTTATTCATATCTATTAACGGTTATTGACGTACTCAGTAAATTCGTTTGGGTAGAACCTTTACGCGACAAAACAGGTGCCTGCGTGGTAAAAGCCTTTCAACGCATATTCTCGAGAAACAAAGAGCGCCTACCCGTATACCTGCAGACCGACAAAGGTAAAGAATTTATTGCTCGGCAAGTACAAAATTTCTTAAAAGAAAAAGATATTCGTTTTCGCGTAGCTCGTAATCCTGATATTAAAGCAGCTATAGTGGAACGTTTTAATAGAACGCTCAAGGAACGAATGTGGCGATATTTTACACACAAAAATACGCGACGCTACATCGATGTTTTGCAGGATATCGTTCGCGCTTACAATCATACCCGGCATTCCACCATCAAAATGCAACCTGCAGTCGTTACGAGGGAAAATGCGCGAATCGCGCGTGAAAATATGAATCGTCGCTGGAACGACAACGGCGATGGGGCGAAGAAAAAGAATCGCGGGCAAAAGGCTAAATATAACGTGGGCGATTTCGTGCGTGTCAGTAGAGCAAAAGTAGCCTTTGAGAAAGGATACGAGGCAAAGTGGAGCGAAGAAATATTTCGAATTCACCGTGTTCTCGAATGGAGAAAACCACGCGTATACGAATTAAGCGATTTAGCGGGTGAAGTTATAGACGGGATTTTTTATGAACAAGAATTAGCATCTGTTATTAAAGACTTGCAAGGGGAAGAATTTATCGTCGATCGTGTGATAAAAAGTAGGGGACGTGGCAACAATAAACAATTATTAGTTAGTTGGCAAGGATATCCTTCAAAATTCGATTCTTGGATACCCGCTTCGAGTTTAAAATCTTTGAATCAAAAATGAGGGAGGAAGGATTTTATATGATTCTCCCGAGTAATAGCAGCATGCGTTTTTTTCCGGAGAATAAAACCACGTGTTTCACCACTGAATTACCTCAACGTATAGACTTGCAAGGACGTTGGGAAGTAGCGCTCACGGAGATTCAATTTCCGACCAGCTTTCTTCATATACGTCCTGAAGAAGGAATCATAAGATTTATCGATATTCAAGAATTCACGATAGGTTCCCAAAAAAAGAAAATCAACGCTAGGAAAGCTGAAATACCATCGGGTATTTACTCAAGTTTGCACGATATTATAGAAGCTGTGAATTACTCTGCAAAATCCGTGGGTTCGCATATCCATTGGCAATTTGGCGCTATTATCGGACGCAAAATTATTATGAAACTTTCCTGCGACATTATGAAATGTGATATGATTCATTATGTAAATTTTTCCGAAAAACTTTGCCGAATACTCGGCTTCGATACGAACAATAAGCTCAATGCTAGCGTAGTGGATCATTTACCGTTATGGCTCTTAAATGAAACCGACTTCAATATACAGAATGACGACGAGAAGCATGGTAAAATTGAAAATAATACCGGTACATCAGGCGTTTTACCTTCCTGGATTTATGACGATGTTGAAATTTATACATCGCCATTTTACGTATTTCCGAGCGAACGCGTAATAATAGCCGCCGAACCAGCTAGTTTGTTGCGCGGTATCCCCGACAAGCTCTTCGTCTATTGCGATATTTGCGAACCCTATATTACTGGTGATGTACAATCTCCTCTTTTGCGAATAGTCGCGCTCGATGTTGGAAATGATTACGCGTTCGCATCTACTCAAATAAAACATTTCTCGCACACTCAATACATTGCCCTGCGTCAAACGTCTTTTCGCACAATCGAGATAGATATAAGAGATCAACTAGGACAGAGTATACCATTCGAATTTGGAACACTGACAGTGACATTACACTTTAGACGTATCGAGTAGATAACATAATAATAATTAGAGACCGCGATAAAAAATTAAACGTTAATGGATTATTATTCAACGTATTACGACGAGTTACAAAACGGCGGTAGTCGCGGCGGTGGAATTCCGCGTGTTTTCGTCGGATCGCCCTATCAACGAGGTCACGGTATTGGTAGTTTTCTCGGAGGATTGTTCAGACGTGTACTACCTTATTTAACTAGAGGCGTACGTACTGTGGGGAAAGAAGCTTTACGTGCCGGTGCTAATATAATCGAAGATGTTGAAAACAATATGCCGTTTAAAGTAGCGGCCAAACACCGATTTGAAGAATCGCGCGACAATCTTAAGAGAAAAGCTAAAGAAAAAATAAGTAGTCTGATGAAGGGTTCGGGTTATAAGTCGGATGCAAAAATGCATGTAGCTCAGTTTCCTTTCGGCGGGCTCAACACGCGCATCGCTAAATCCGCGACATTACGTAGACGACGCCAGACGCGTAAGAAAAGTTCGTCAAAGCGCCAGACGCGAGGGAAAAAAAGAGCAAATACAAAAATATCGAAAAATAAGAAAAGAAAAAAGCGCACAACGGTGAAAAGACTTAAGACATCCACGAAACGTCGTAAAACTGCTAGAAAACGCACCGTATCCGACATATTTTCTTAAACGGCATATATTCTAAACAAATCTAACAGTGAGAATTACAGAGACGACGAAAAAATTTACGGTAAATAAGCATGTCCTTTCTTCACACGCATTCGAGCGAGTGTTTAAAGAGCGAACTCGATCTCTTTTCTTTACCGCCCACACAAACTAGTATCGAGAGTTCGCAATGGATTCATTACAAACCCGTGACTTCGCTCTCGGACGATTCTCCGATAGAATTCGTCATTCCGGGTCACGGAGAAGAATATTTAGATCTCACGCACACCATGTTAAGTCTTCGCGTACGCGTAGAAACACCGGGCGATTCCTCGGGTCATACTGCGGGCGCATCCGCCACGGCCACTATAGGCCCCGTAAATCATTTACTTCATTCCATGTTCAATCAGATCGACGTGTATTTCAACCAAAAGCTCGTGTCGCCTCCAAACAACGCTTACGCGTACCGCGCGTACATCGAGGCGTTATTAAATTATTCTTCACCCGCAAAAACTTCCCATCTAACCTCCTGTCTATGGGACGCGGATACACCCGGTCAAATGGACGAACCTGTGGAATCAAAATCGCCAAATTCCGCTCTCGTGAGACGCGCGCGTTACATTCGCGGCGGGTGCGCGCTAGATCTTGTAGGGCATCTCCATTGCGACGTTTTCAATCAAGACAAATTTTTAATTAACGGTGTAGAAGTACGCTTGAGGCTCGTCCGTTCGAAAGATTCGTTCTGTCTTATGGACAGTAACGGTTCATCGTCGAAAATTCATATACTGGATGCGAGCTTACTCGTGAGAAGGGCGAAAATAAGCGCCGGATTATTACTCGCGCATGCTAGAATGTTGAGTAAAGTTACGGCCAAATATCCGCTCACGAGAGTCGAAGTTAAAACATTTACGATTCACAGTGGTGTTGTGGGTGAATCGTTAGATAATGTAATACTCGGTCAACTTCCGAAAAGGATAATAGTCGGTTTTGTTAATAATAAAGCGTTTAATGGGGATAGAAAATTAAATCCGTTTAATTTCAAAAATTACGGAATAAATTTCTTCTCGCTATACGTCGACGGTATGCAAATTCCTAGTAGGCCGTTACAACCGGTTTTCTCGCCGGAGGAACCGCTTTACGTCGAAGCTTATCAGACTCTCTTCGCGGGAACGGGCATCCATTTTTTGAACGAAGGAAATTCTATAAGTAGAGACGATTATTCCAAGGGATATACGTTATTCGCTTTTGATCTCACGCCCGACCTATCAGCTAATTACGCGGGACATTGGAATCTCGTGAGACATGGTAGTTTACGATTAGAAGTGCGATTCGAGAAGGCTCTCACAGAGACCGTTAATTGTATTATTTACGCCGAATTCGATAATGTAATAGAAATCGATTCGTCTCGTCAAGTCATCGTCGATTTTGCCGGATAGATATTTATCGCTCTCAAGTATTTGACCGTTACAACGTAATACTCGGAAAATTTCCCCTCCTTTTTCTCCCCTCCACATTCGATCAAAATGCTAACAGCATAAAATATCAAAAAATATACAATATAACAGAAAAGAATTCAGTTTCATTCGAGACACGAACGTCGACGCTTCGCGAGCAGTTTAAACTATTATAACCGCGCTGTCGAGTGCGCTCCAGTCTTCACAAAATGGATATAGTCATCGACATACAAGGTTTCCGCGATGCCTCTGCGAAGTTTATCCCCAAGGAAGTTGCTATTATCGCGCTTGACGCTCCATTCGTCGGACATTGGATTATGATGCCCCCGCATTCATTTGGCGATTTACCAAGAAATGTAAGACATGAAAATAACTGGCTTACACGAAATTATCACGGCATCGAATGGTTCGACGGCGAAGCTAATCCGAAATATTTTACATCGCAACTACGTGAAATAACAAGACAGGCACGATACATTTACGTCAA
>JAXRKO010000321.1:0-57386 GCA_037039905.1 Formica aserva | reverse complement strand
TTGAGGAACAACGCTTCTCGGCACACAGAGCTAAGATCGCTATGTACGCAAGTTTCCTTCGTTCGGAACGACTTAGTTACGTGCCTGTAAGCGAGATTTGCCGAAAATTTTCATAACACATCAAGGAAATTGAGGAACAACGCTTCTCGGCACACAGAGCTAAGATCGCTATGTACGCAAGTTTCCTTCGTTCGGAACGACTTAGTTACGTACCTGTAAGTGAGATATACCGAAAGTTTTCATAACACATCAAGGAAATTGAGGAACAACGCTTCTCGGCACACAGAGCTAAGATCGCTATGTACGCAAGTTTCCTTCGTTCGGAACGACTTAGTTACGTGCCTGTAAGTGAGATTTGCCGAAAATTTTCATAACACATCAAGGAAATTGAGGAACAACGCTTCTCGGCACACAGAGCTAAGATCGCTATGTACGCAAGTTTCCTTCGTTCGGAACGACTTAGTTACGTGCCTGTAAGCGAGATTTGCCGAAAATTTTCATAACACATCAAGGAAATTGAGGAACAACGCTTCTCGGCACACAGAGCTAAGATCGCTATGTACGCAAGTTTCCTTCGTTCGGAACGACTTAGTTACGTGCCTGTAAGTGAGATTTGCCGAAAATTTTCATAACACATCAAGGAAATTGAGGAACAACGCTTCTCGGCACACAGAGCTAAGATCGCTATGTACGCAAGTTTCCTTCGTTCGGAACGACTTAGTTACGTGCCTGTAAGCGAGATTTGCCGAAAATTTTCATAACACATCAAGGAAATTGAGGAACAACGCTTCTCGGCACACAGAGCTAAGATCGCTATGTACGCAAGTTTCCTTCGTTCGGAACGACTTAGTTACGTGCCTGTAAGCGAGATTTGCCGAAAATTTTCATAACACATCAAGGAAATTGAGGAACAACGCTTCTCGGCACACAGAGCTAAGATCGCTATGTACGCAAGTTTCCTTCGTTCGGAACGACTTAGTTACGTGCCTGTAAGTGAGATTTGCCGAAAATTTTCATAACACATCAAGGAAATTGAGGAACAACGCTTCTCGGCACACAGAGCTAAGATCGCTATGTACGCAAGTTTCCTTCGTTCGGAACGACTTAGTTACGTGCCTGTAAGTGAGATTTGCCGAAAATTTTCATAACACATCAAGGAAATTGAGGAACAACGCTTCTCGGCACACAGAGCTAAGATCGCTATGTACGCAAGTTTCCTTCGTTCGGAACGACTTAGTTACGTGCCTGTAAGCGAGATTTGCCGAAAATTTTCATAACACATCAAGGAAATTGAGGAACAACGCTTCTCGGCACACAGAGCTAAGATCGCTATGTACGCAAGTTTCCTTCGTTCGGAACGACTTAGTTACGTGCCTGTAAGTGAGATTTGCCGAAAATTTTCATAACACATCAAGGAAATTGAGGAACAACGCTTCTCGGCACACAGAGCTAAGATCGCTATGTACGCAAGTTTCCTTCGTTCGGAACGACTTAGTTACGTGCCTGTAAGCGAGATTTGCCGAAAATTTTCATAACACATCAAGGAAATTGAGGAACAACGCTTCTCGGCACACAGAGCTAAGATCGCTATGTACGCAAGTTTCCTTCGTTCGGAACGACTTAGTTACGTGCCTGTAAGCGAGATTTGCCGAAAATTTTCATAACACATCAAGGAAATTGAGGAACAACGCTTCTCGGCACACAGAGCTAAGATCGCTATGTACGCAAGTTTCCTTCGTTCGGAACGACTTAGTTACGTGCCTGTAAGTGAGATTTGCCGAAAATTTTCATAACACATCAAGGAAATTGAGGAACAACGCTTCTCGGCACACAGAGCTAAGATCGCTATGTACGCAAGTTTCCTTCGTTCGGAACGACTTAGTTACGTGCCTGTAAGCGAGATTTGCCGAAAATTTTCATAACACATCAAGGAAATTGAGGAACAACGCTTCTCGGCACACAGAGCTAAGATCGCTATGTACGCAAGTTTCCTTCGTTCGGAACGACTTAGTTACGTGCCTGTAAGTGAGATTTGCCGAAAATTTTCATAACACATCAAGGAAATTGAGGAACAACGCTTCTCGGCACACAGAGCTAAGATCGCTATGTACGCAAGTTTCCTTCGTTCGGAACGACTTAGTTACGTGCCTGTAAGCGAGATTTGCCGAAAATTTTCATAACACATCAAGGAAATTGAGGAACAACGCTTCTCGGCACACAGAGCTAAGATCGCTATGTACGCAAGTTTCCTTCGTTCGGAACGACTTAGTTACGTACCTGTAAGTGAGATTTGCCGAAAATTTTCATAACACATCAAGGAAATTGAGGAACAACGCTTCTCGGCACACAGAGCTAAGATCGCTATGTACGCAAGTTTCCTTCGTTCGGAACGACTTAGTTACGTGCCTGTAAGCGAGATTTGCCGAAAATTTTCATAACACATCAAGGAAATTGAGGAACAACGCTTCTCGGCACACAGAGCTAAGATCGCTATGTACGCAAGTTTCCTTCGTTCGGAACGACTTAGTTACGTGCCTGTAAGTGAGATATACCGAAAGTTTTCATAACACATCAAGGAAATTGAGGAACAACGCTTCTCGGCACACAGAGCTAAGATCGCTATGTACGCAAGTTTCCTTCGTTCGGAACGACTTAGTTACGTGCCTGTAAGCGAGATTTGCCGAAAATTTTCATAACACATCAAGGAAATTGAGGAACAACGCTTCTCGGCACACAGAGCTAAGATCGCTATGTACGCAAGTTTCCTTCGTTCGGAACGACTTAGTTACGTGCCTGTAAGTGAGATTTGCCGAAAATTTTCATAACACATCAAGGAAATTGAGGAACAACGCTTCTCGGCACACAGAGCTAAGATCGCTATGTACGCAAGTTTCCTTCGTTCGGAACGACTTAGTTACGTGCCTGTAAGCGAGATTTGCCGAAAATTTTCATAACACATCAAGGAAATTGAGGAACAACGCTTCTCGGCACACAGAGCTAAGATCGCTATGTACGCAAGTTTCCTTCGTTCGGAACGACTTAGTTACGTGCCTGTAAGCGAGATTTGCCGAAAATTTTCATAACACATCAAGGAAATTGAGGAACAACGCTTCTCGGCACACAGAGCTAAGATCGCTATGTACGCAAGTTTCCTTCGTTCGGAACGACTTAGTTACGTGCCTGTAAGTGAGATTTGCCGAAAATTTTCATAACACATCAAGGAAATTGAGGAACAACGCTTCTCGGCACACAGAGCTAAGATCGCTATGTACGCAAGTTTCCTTCGTTCGGAACGACTTAGTTACGTGCCTGTAAGCGAGATTTGCCGAAAATTTTCATAACACATCAAGGAAATTGAGGAACAACGCTTCTCGGCACACAGAGCTAAGATCGCTATGTACGCAAGTTTCCTTCGTTCGGAACGACTTAGTTACGTGCCTGTAAGCGAGATTTGCCGAAAATTTTCATAACACATCAAGGAAATTGAGGAACAACGCTTCTCGGCACACAGAGCTAAGATCGCTATGTACGCAAGTTTCCTTCGTTCGGAACGACTTAGTTACGTGCCTGTAAGTGAGATATGCCGAAAGTTTTCATAACACATCAAGGAAATTGAGGAACAACGCTTCTCGGCACACAGAGCTAAGATCGCTATGTACGCAAGTTTCCTTCGTTCGGAACGACTTAGTTACGTGCCTGTAAGCGAGATTTGCCGAAAATTTTCATAACACATCAAGGAAATTGAGGAACAACGCTTCTCGGCACACAGAGCTAAGATCGCTATGTACGCAAGTTTCCTTCGTTCGGAACGACTTAGTTACGTGCCTGTAAGTGAGATTTGCCGAAAATTTTCATAACACATCAAGGAAATTGAGGAACAACGCTTCTCGGCACACAGAGCTAAGATCGCTATGTACGCAAGTTTCCTTCGTTCGGAACGACTTAGTTACGTGCCTGTAAGCGAGATTTGCCGAAAATTTTCATAACACATCAAGGAAATTGAGGAACAACGCTTCTCGGCACACAGAGCTAAGATCGCTATGTACGCAAGTTTCCTTCGTTCGGAACGACTTAGTTACGTGCCTGTAAGCGAGATTTGCCGAAAATTTTCATAACACATCAAGGAAATTGAGGAACAACGCTTCTCGGCACACAGAGCTAAGATCGCTATGTACGCAAGTTTCCTTCGTTCGGAACGACTTAGTTACGTGCCTGTAAGTGAGATTTGCCGAAAATTTTCATAACACATCAAGGAAATTGAGGAACAACGCTTCTCGGCACACAGAGCTAAGATCGCTATGTACGCAAGTTTCCTTCGTTCGGAACGACTTAGTTACGTGCCTGTAAGCGAGATTTGCCGAAAATTTTCATAACACATCAAGGAAATTGAGGAACAACGCTTCTCGGCACACAGAGCTAAGATCGCTATGTACGCAAGTTTCCTTCGTTCGGAACGACTTAGTTACGTGCCTGTAAGTGAGATATACCGAAAATTTTCATAACACATCAAGGAAATTGAGGAACAACGCTTCTCGGCACACAGAGCTAAGATCGCTATGTACGCAAGTTTCCTTCGTTCGGAACGACTTAGTTACGTGCCTGTAAGCGAGATTTGCCGAAAATTTTCATAACACATCAAGGAAATTGAGGAACAACGCTTCTCGGCACACAGAGCTAAGATCGCTATGTACGCAAGTTTCCTTCGTTCGGAACGACTTAGTTACGTGCCTGTAAGTGAGATTTGCCGAAAATTTTCATAACACATCAAGGAAATTGAGGAACAACGCTTCTCGGCACACAGAGCTAAGATCGCTATGTACGCAAGTTTCCTTCGTTCGGAACGACTTAGTTACGTGCCTGTAAGCGAGATTTGCCGAAAATTTTCATAACACATCAAGGAAATTGAGGAACAACGCTTCTCGGCACACAGAGCTAAGATCGCTATGTACGCAAGTTTCCTTCGTTCGGAACGACTTAGTTACGTGCCTGTAAGCGAGATTTGCCGAAAATTTTCATAACACATCAAGGAAATTGAGGAACAACGCTTCTCGGCACACAGAGCTAAGATCGCTATGTACGCAAGTTTCCTTCGTTCGGAACGACTTAGTTACGTGCCTGTAAGCGAGATTTGCCGAAAATTTTCATAACACATCAAGGAAATTGAGGAACAACGCTTCTCGGCACACAGAGCTAAGATCGCTATGTACGCAAGTTTCCTTCGTTCGGAACGACTTAGTTACGTGCCTGTAAGTGAGATTTACCGAAAATTTTCATAACACATCAAGGAAATTGAGGAACAACGCTTCTCGGCACACAGAGCTAAGATCGCTATGTACGCAAGTTTCCTTCGTTCGGAACGACTTAGTTACGTGCCTGTAAGCGAGATTTGCCGAAAATTTTCATAACACATCAAGGAAATTGAGGAACAACGCTTCTCGGCACACAGAGCTAAGATCGCTATGTACGCAAGTTTCCTTCGTTCGGAACGACTTAGTTACGTGCCTGTAAGTGAGATTTGCCGAAAATTTTCATAACACATCAAGGAAATTGAGGAACAACGCTTCTCGGCACACAGAGCTAAGATCGCTATGTACGCAAGTTTCCTTCGTTCGGAACGACTTAGTTACGTGCCTGTAAGTGAGATTTGCCGAAAATTTTCATAACACATCAAGGAAATTGAGGAACAACGCTTCTCGGCACACAGAGCTAAGATCGCTATGTACGCAAGTTTCCTTCGTTCGGAACGACTTAGTTACGTGCCTGTAAGCGAGATTTGCCGAAAATTTTCATAACACATCAAGGAAATTGAGGAACAACGCTTCTCGGCACACAGAGCTAAGATCGCTATGTACGCAAGTTTCCTTCGTTCGGAACGACTTAGTTACGTGCCTGTAAGCGAGATTTGCCGAAAATTTTCATAACACATCAAGGAAATTGAGGAACAACGCTTCTCGGCACACAGAGCTAAGATCGCTATGTACGCAAGTTTCCTTCGTTCGGAACGACTTAGTTACGTACCTGTAAGTGAGATATACCGAAAGTTTTCATAACACATCAAGGAAATTGAGGAACAACGCTTCTCGGCACACAGAGCTAAGATCGCTATGTACGCAAGTTTCCTTCGTTCGGAACGACTTAGTTACGTGCCTGTAAGCGAGATTTGCCGAAAATTTTCATAACACATCAAGGAAATTGAGGAACAACGCTTCTCGGCACACAGAGCTAAGATCGCTATGTACGCAAGTTTCCTTCGTTCGGAACGACTTAGTTACGTGCCTGTAAGTGAGATTTGCCGAAAATTTTCATAACACATCAAGGAAATTGAGGAACAACGCTTCTCGGCACACAGAGCTAAGATCGCTATGTACGCAAGTTTCCTTCGTTCGGAACGACTTAGTTACGTGCCTGTAAGTGAGATTTGCCGAAAATTTTCATAACACATCAAGGAAATTGAGGAACAACGCTTCTCGGCACACAGAGCTAAGATCGCTATGTACGCAAGTTTCCTTCGTTCGGAACGACTTAGTTACGTGCCTGTAAGCGAGATTTGCCGAAAATTTTCATAACACATCAAGGAAATTGAGGAACAACGCTTCTCGGCACACAGAGCTAAGATCGCTATGTACGCAAGTTTCCTTCGTTCGGAACGACTTAGTTACGTGCCTGTAAGTGAGATTTGCCGAAAATTTTCATAACACATCAAGGAAATTGAGGAACAACGCTTCTCGGCACACAGAGCTAAGATCGCTATGTACGCAAGTTTCCTTCGTTCGGAACGACTTAGTTACGTGCCTGTAAGCGAGATTTGCCGAAAATTTTCATAACACATCAAGGAAATTGAGGAACAACGCTTCTCGGCACACAGAGCTAAGATCGCTATGTACGCAAGTTTCCTTCGTTCGGAACGACTTAGTTACGTGCCTGTAAGTGAGATTTGCCGAAAATTTTCATAACACATCAAGGAAATTGAGGAACAACGCTTCTCGGCACACAGAGCTAAGATCGCTATGTACGCAAGTTTCCTTCGTTCGGAACGACTTAGTTACGTGCCTGTAAGTGAGATTTGCCGAAAATTTTCATAACACATCAAGGAAATTGAGGAACAACGCTTCTCGGCACACAGAGCTAAGATCGCTATGTACGCAAGTTTCCTTCGTTCGGAACGACTTAGTTACGTGCCTGTAAGCGAGATTTGCCGAAAATTTTCATAACACATCAAGGAAATTGAGGAACAACGCTTCTCGGCACACAGAGCTAAGATCGCTATGTACGCAAGTTTCCTTCGTTCGGAACGACTTAGTTACGTGCCTGTAAGCGAGATTTGCCGAAAATTTTCATAACACATCAAGGAAATTGAGGAACAACGCTTCTCGGCACACAGAGCTAAGATCGCTATGTACGCAAGTTTCCTTCGTTCGGAACGACTTAGTTACGTGCCTGTAAGCGAGATTTGCCGAAAATTTTCATAACACATCAAGGAAATTGAGGAACAACGCTTCTCGGCACACAGAGCTAAGATCGCTATGTACGCAAGTTTCCTTCGTTCGGAACGACTTAGTTACGTGCCTGTAAGCGAGATTTGCCGAAAATTTTCATAACACATCAAGGAAATTGAGGAACAACGCTTCTCGGCACACAGAGCTAAGATCGCTATGTACGCAAGTTTCCTTCGTTCGGAACGACTTAGTTACGTGCCTGTAAGCGAGATTTGCCGAAAATTTTCATAACACATCAAGGAAATTGAGGAACAACGCTTCTCGGCACACAGAGCTAAGATCGCTATGTACGCAAGTTTCCTTCGTTCGGAACGACTTAGTTACGTGCCTGTAAGTGAGATTTGCCGAAAATTTTCATAACACATCAAGGAAATTGAGGAACAACGCTTCTCGGCACACAGAGCTAAGATCGCTATGTACGCAAGTTTCCTTCGTTCGGAACGACTTAGTTACGTGCCTGTAAGCGAGATTTGCCGAAAATTTTCATAACACATCAAGGAAATTGAGGAACAACGCTTCTCGGCACACAGAGCTAAGATCGCTATGTACGCAAGTTTCCTTCGTTCGGAACGACTTAGTTACGTGCCTGTAAGTGAGATTTGCCGAAAATTTTCATAACACATCAAGGAAATTGAGGAACAACGCTTCTCGGCACACAGAGCTAAGATCGCTATGTACGCAAGTTTCCTTCGTTCGGAACGACTTAGTTACGTGCCTGTAAGCGAGATTTGCCGAAAATTTTCATAACACATCAAGGAAATTGAGGAACAACGCTTCTCGGCACACAGAGCTAAGATCGCTATGTACGCAAGTTTCCTTCGTTCGGAACGACTTAGTTACGTGCCTGTAAGCGAGATTTGCCGAAAATTTTCATAACACATCAAGGAAATTGAGGAACAACGCTTCTCGGCACACAGAGCTAAGATCGCTATGTACGCAAGTTTCCTTCGTTCGGAACGACTTAGTTACGTGCCTGTAAGCGAGATTTGCCGAAAATTTTCATAACACATCAAGGAAATTGAGGAACAACGCTTCTCGGCACACAGAGCTAAGATCGCTATGTACGCAAGTTTCCTTCGTTCGGAACGACTTAGTTACGTGCCTGTAAGTGAGATATGCCGAAAATTTTCATAACACATCAAGGAAATTGAGGAACAACGCTTCTCGGCACACAGAGCTAAGATCGCTATGTACGCAAGTTTCCTTCGTTCGGAACGACTTAGTTACGTGCCTGTAAGCGAGATTTGCCGAAAATTTTCATAACACATCAAGGAAATTGAGGAACAACGCTTCTCGGCACACAGAGCTAAGATCGCTATGTACGCAAGTTTCCTTCGTTCGGAACGACTTAGTTACGTGCCTGTAAGCGAGATTTGCCGAAAATTTTCATAACACATCAAGGAAATTGAGGAACAACGCTTCTCGGCACACAGAGCTAAGATCGCTATGTACGCAAGTTTCCTTCGTTCGGAACGACTTAGTTACGTGCCTGTAAGCGAGATTTGCCGAAAATTTTCATAACACATCAAGGAAATTGAGGAACAACGCTTCTCGGCACACAGAGCTAAGATCGCTATGTACGCAAGTTTCCTTCGTTCGGAACGACTTAGTTACGTGCCTGTAAGCGAGATTTGCCGAAAATTTTCATAACACATCAAGGAAATTGAGGAACAACGCTTCTCGGCACACAGAGCTAAGATCGCTATGTACGCAAGTTTCCTTCGTTCGGAACGACTTAGTTACGTGCCTGTAAGTGAGATTTGCCGAAAATTTTCATAACACATCAAGGAAATTGAGGAACAACGCTTCTCGGCACACAGAGCTAAGATCGCTATGTACGCAAGTTTCCTTCGTTCGGAACGACTTAGTTACGTGCCTGTAAGCGAGATTTGCCGAAAATTTTCATAACACATCAAGGAAATTGAGGAACAACGCTTCTCGGCACACAGAGCTAAGATCGCTATGTACGCAAGTTTCCTTCGTTCGGAACGACTTAGTTACGTGCCTGTAAGTGAGATTTGCCGAAAATTTTCATAACACATCAAGGAAATTGAGGAACAACGCTTCTCGGCACACAGAGCTAAGATCGCTATGTACGCAAGTTTCCTTCGTTCGGAACGACTTAGTTACGTGCCTGTAAGCGAGATTTGCCGAAAATTTTCATAACACATCAAGGAAATTGAGGAACAACGCTTCTCGGCACACAGAGCTAAGATCGCTATGTACGCAAGTTTCCTTCGTTCGGAACGACTTAGTTACGTGCCTGTAAGTGAGATTTGCCGAAAATTTTCATAACACATCAAGGAAATTGAGGAACAACGCTTCTCGGCACACAGAGCTAAGATCGCTATGTACGCAAGTTTCCTTCGTTCGGAACGACTTAGTTACGTGCCTGTAAGCGAGATTTGCCGAAAATTTTCATAACACATCAAGGAAATTGAGGAACAACGCTTCTCGGCACACAGAGCTAAGATCGCTATGTACGCAAGTTTCCTTCGTTCGGAACGACTTAGTTACGTGCCTGTAAGTGAGATTTGCCGAAAATTTTCATAACACATCAAGGAAATTGAGGAACAACGCTTCTCGGCACACAGAGCTAAGATCGCTATGTACGCAAGTTTCCTTCGTTCGGAACGACTTAGTTACGTGCCTGTAAGTGAGATTTGCCGAAAATTTTCATAACACATCAAGGAAATTGAGGAACAACGCTTCTCGGCACACAGAGCTAAGATCGCTATGTACGCAAGTTTCCTTCGTTCGGAACGACTTAGTTACGTGCCTGTAAGTGAGATTTGCCGAAAATTTTCATAACACATCAAGGAAATTGAGGAACAACGCTTCTCGGCACACAGAGCTAAGATCGCTATGTACGCAAGTTTCCTTCGTTCGGAACGACTTAGTTACGTGCCTGTAAGCGAGATTTGCCGAAAATTTTCATAACACATCAAGGAAATTGAGGAACAACGCTTCTCGGCACACAGAGCTAAGATCGCTATGTACGCAAGTTTCCTTCGTTCGGAACGACTTAGTTACGTGCCTGTAAGTGAGATATGCCGAAAATTTTCATAACACATCAAGGAAATTGAGGAACAACGCTTCTCGGCACACAGAGCTAAGATCGCTATGTACGCAAGTTTCCTTCGTTCGGAACGACTTAGTTACGTGCCTGTAAGCGAGATTTGCCGAAAATTTTCATAACACATCAAGGAAATTGAGGAACAACGCTTCTCGGCACACAGAGCTAAGATCGCTATGTACGCAAGTTTCCTTCGTTCGGAACGACTTAGTTACGTGCCTGTAAGTGAGATTTGCCGAAAATTTTCATAACACATCAAGGAAATTGAGGAACAACGCTTCTCGGCACACAGAGCTAAGATCGCTATGTACGCAAGTTTCCTTCGTTCGGAACGACTTAGTTACGTGCCTGTAAGCGAGATTTGCCGAAAATTTTCATAACACATCAAGGAAATTGAGGAACAACGCTTCTCGGCACACAGAGCTAAGATCGCTATGTACGCAAGTTTCCTTCGTTCGGAACGACTTAGTTACGTGCCTGTAAGCGAGATTTGCCGAAAATTTTCATAACACATCAAGGAAATTGAGGAACAACGCTTCTCGGCACACAGAGCTAAGATCGCTATGTACGCAAGTTTCCTTCGTTCGGAACGACTTAGTTACGTGCCTGTAAGCGAGATTTGCCGAAAATTTTCATAACACATCAAGGAAATTGAGGAACAACGCTTCTCGGCACACAGAGCTAAGATCGCTATGTACGCAAGTTTCCTTCGTTCGGAACGACTTAGTTACGTGCCTGTAAGCGAGATTTGCCGAAAATTTTCATAACACATCAAGGAAATTGAGGAACAACGCTTCTCGGCACACAGAGCTAAGATCGCTATGTACGCAAGTTTCCTTCGTTCGGAACGACTTAGTTACGTGCCTGTAAGCGAGATTTGCCGAAAATTTTCATAACACATCAAGGAAATTGAGGAACAACGCTTCTCGGCACACAGAGCTAAGATCGCTATGTACGCAAGTTTCCTTCGTTCGGAACGACTTAGTTACGTGCCTGTAAGCGAGATTTGCCGAAAATTTTCATAACACATCAAGGAAATTGAGGAACAACGCTTCTCGGCACACAGAGCTAAGATCGCTATGTACGCAAGTTTCCTTCGTTCGGAACGACTTAGTTACGTGCCTGTAAGCGAGATTTGCCGAAAATTTTCATAACACATCAAGGAAATTGAGGAACAACGCTTCTCGGCACACAGAGCTAAGATCGCTATGTACGCAAGTTTCCTTCGTTCGGAACGACTTAGTTACGTGCCTGTAAGCGAGATTTGCCGAAAATTTTCATAACACATCAAGGAAATTGAGGAACAACGCTTCTCGGCACACAGAGCTAAGATCGCTATGTACGCAAGTTTCCTTCGTTCGGAACGACTTAGTTACGTGCCTGTAAGCGAGATTTGCCGAAAATTTTCATAACACATCAAGGAAATTGAGGAACAACGCTTCTCGGCACACAGAGCTAAGATCGCTATGTACGCAAGTTTCCTTCGTTCGGAACGACTTAGTTACGTGCCTGTAAGTGAGATTTGCCGAAAATTTTCATAACACATCAAGGAAATTGAGGAACAACGCTTCTCGGCACACAGAGCTAAGATCGCTATGTACGCAAGTTTCCTTCGTTCGGAACGACTTAGTTACGTGCCTGTAAGCGAGATTTGCCGAAAATTTTCATAACACATCAAGGAAATTGAGGAACAACGCTTCTCGGCACACAGAGCTAAGATCGCTATGTACGCAAGTTTCCTTCGTTCGGAACGACTTAGTTACGTGCCTGTAAGCGAGATTTGCCGAAAATTTTCATAACACATCAAGGAAATTGAGGAACAACGCTTCTCGGCACACAGAGCTAAGATCGCTATGTACGCAAGTTTCCTTCGTTCGGAACGACTTAGTTACGTGCCTGTAAGCGAGATTTGCCGAAAATTTTCATAACACATCAAGGAAATTGAGGAACAACGCTTCTCGGCACACAGAGCTAAGATCGCTATGTACGCAAGTTTCCTTCGTTCGGAACGACTTAGTTACGTGCCTGTAAGCGAGATTTGCCGAAAATTTTCATAACACATCAAGGAAATTGAGGAACAACGCTTCTCGGCACACAGAGCTAAGATCGCTATGTACGCAAGTTTCCTTCGTTCGGAACGACTTAGTTACGTGCCTGTAAGTGAGATTTGCCGAAAATTTTCATAACACATCAAGGAAATTGAGGAACAACGCTTCTCGGCACACAGAGCTAAGATCGCTATGTACGCAAGTTTCCTTCGTTCGGAACGACTTAGTTACGTGCCTGTAAGCGAGATTTGCCGAAAATTTTCATAACACATCAAGGAAATTGAGGAACAACGCTTCTCGGCACACAGAGCTAAGATCGCTATGTACGCAAGTTTCCTTCGTTCGGAACGACTTAGTTACGTGCCTGTAAGCGAGATTTGCCGAAAATTTTCATAACACATCAAGGAAATTGAGGAACAACGCTTCTCGGCACACAGAGCTAAGATCGCTATGTACGCAAGTTTCCTTCGTTCGGAACGACTTAGTTACGTGCCTGTAAGTGAGATTTGCCGAAAATTTTCATAACACATCAAGGAAATTGAGGAACAACGCTTCTCGGCACACAGAGCTAAGATCGCTATGTACGCAAGTTTCCTTCGTTCGGAACGACTTAGTTACGTGCCTGTAAGCGAGATTTGCCGAAAATTTTCATAACACATCAAGGAAATTGAGGAACAACGCTTCTCGGCACACAGAGCTAAGATCGCTATGTACGCAAGTTTCCTTCGTTCGGAACGACTTAGTTACGTGCCTGTAAGTGAGATTTGCCGAAAGTTTTCATAACACATCAAGGAAATTGAGGAACAACGCTTCTCGGCACACAGAGCTAAGATCGCTATGTACGCAAGTTTCCTTCGTTCGGAACGACTTAGTTACGTGCCTGTAAGTGAGATTTGCCGAAAATTTTCATAACACATCAAGGAAATTGAGGAACAACGCTTCTCGGCACACAGAGCTAAGATCGCTATGTACGCAAGTTTCCTTCGTTCGGAACGACTTAGTTACGTGCCTGTAAGCGAGATTTGCCGAAAATTTTCATAACACATCAAGGAAATTGAGGAACAACGCTTCTCGGCACACAGAGCTAAGATCGCTATGTACGCAAGTTTCCTTCGTTCGGAACGACTTAGTTACGTGCCTGTAAGCGAGATTTGCCGAAAATTTTCATAACACATCAAGGAAATTGAGGAACAACGCTTCTCGGCACACAGAGCTAAGATCGCTATGTACGCAAGTTTCCTTCGTTCGGAACGACTTAGTTACGTGCCTGTAAGCGAGATTTGCCGAAAATTTTCATAACACATCAAGGAAATTGAGGAACAACGCTTCTCGGCACACAGAGCTAAGATCGCTATGTACGCAAGTTTCCTTCGTTCGGAACGACTTAGTTACGTGCCTGTAAGTGAGATTTGCCGAAAATTTTCATAACACATCAAGGAAATTGAGGAACAACGCTTCTCGGCACACAGAGCTAAGATCGCTATGTACGCAAGTTTCCTTCGTTCGGAACGACTTAGTTACGTGCCTGTAAGCGAGATTTGCCGAAAATTTTCATAACACATCAAGGAAATTGAGGAACAACGCTTCTCGGCACACAGAGCTAAGATCGCTATGTACGCAAGTTTCCTTCGTTCGGAACGACTTAGTTACGTGCCTGTAAGCGAGATTTGCCGAAAATTTTCATAACACATCAAGGAAATTGAGGAACAACGCTTCTCGGCACACAGAGCTAAGATCGCTATGTACGCAAGTTTCCTTCGTTCGGAACGACTTAGTTACGTGCCTGTAAGTGAGATTTGCCGAAAATTTTCATAACACATCAAGGAAATTGAGGAACAACGCTTCTCGGCACACAGAGCTAAGATCGCTATGTACGCAAGTTTCCTTCGTTCGGAACGACTTAGTTACGTGCCTGTAAGCGAGATTTGCCGAAAATTTTCATAACACATCAAGGAAATTGAGGAACAACGCTTCTCGGCACACAGAGCTAAGATCGCTATGTACGCAAGTTTCCTTCGTTCGGAACGACTTAGTTACGTGCCTGTAAGCGAGATTTGCCGAAAATTTTCATAACACATCAAGGAAATTGAGGAACAACGCTTCTCGGCACACAGAGCTAAGATCGCTATGTACGCAAGTTTCCTTCGTTCGGAACGACTTAGTTACGTGCCTGTAAGTGAGATTTGCCGAAAATTTTCATAACACATCAAGGAAATTGAGGAACAACGCTTCTCGGCACACAGAGCTAAGATCGCTATGTACGCAAGTTTCCTTCGTTCGGAACGACTTAGTTACGTGCCTGTAAGCGAGATTTGCCGAAAATTTTCATAACACATCAAGGAAATTGAGGAACAACGCTTCTCGGCACACAGAGCTAAGATCGCTATGTACGCAAGTTTCCTTCGTTCGGAACGACTTAGTTACGTGCCTGTAAGCGAGATTTGCCGAAAATTTTCATAACACATCAAGGAAATTGAGGAACAACGCTTCTCGGCACACAGAGCTAAGATCGCTATGTACGCAAGTTTCCTTCGTTCGGAACGACTTAGTTACGTGCCTGTAAGTGAGATTTGCCGAAAATTTTCATAACACATCAAGGAAATTGAGGAACAACGCTTCTCGGCACACAGAGCTAAGATCGCTATGTACGCAAGTTTCCTTCGTTCGGAACGACTTAGTTACGTGCCTGTAAGCGAGATTTGCCGAAAATTTTCATAACACATCAAGGAAATTGAGGAACAACGCTTCTCGGCACACAGAGCTAAGATCGCTATGTACGCAAGTTTCCTTCGTTCGGAACGACTTAGTTACGTGCCTGTAAGCGAGATTTGCCGAAAATTTTCATAACACATCAAGGAAATTGAGGAACAACGCTTCTCGGCACACAGAGCTAAGATCGCTATGTACGCAAGTTTCCTTCGTTCGGAACGACTTAGTTACGTGCCTGTAAGCGAGATTTGCCGAAAATTTTCATAACACATCAAGGAAATTGAGGAACAACGCTTCTCGGCACACAGAGCTAAGATCGCTATGTACGCAAGTTTCCTTCGTTCGGAACGACTTAGTTACGTGCCTGTAAGTGAGATTTGCCGAAAATTTTCATAACACATCAAGGAAATTGAGGAACAACGCTTCTCGGCACACAGAGCTAAGATCGCTATGTACGCAAGTTTCCTTCGTTCGGAACGACTTAGTTACGTGCCTGTAAGCGAGATTTGCCGAAAATTTTCATAACACATCAAGGAAATTGAGGAACAACGCTTCTCGGCACACAGAGCTAAGATCGCTATGTACGCAAGTTTCCTTCGTTCGGAACGACTTAGTTACGTGCCTGTAAGCGAGATTTGCCGAAAATTTTCATAACACATCAAGGAAATTGAGGAACAACGCTTCTCGGCACACAGAGCTAAGATCGCTATGTACGCAAGTTTCCTTCGTTCGGAACGACTTAGTTACGTGCCTGTAAGCGAGATTTGCCGAAAATTTTCATAACACATCAAGGAAATTGAGGAACAACGCTTCTCGGCACACAGAGCTAAGATCGCTATGTACGCAAGTTTCCTTCGTTCGGAACGACTTAGTTACGTGCCTGTAAGCGAGATTTGCCGAAAATTTTCATAACACATCAAGGAAATTGAGGAACAACGCTTCTCGGCACACAGAGCTAAGATCGCTATGTACGCAAGTTTCCTTCGTTCGGAACGACTTAGTTACGTGCCTGTAAGCGAGATTTGCCGAAAATTTTCATAACACATCAAGGAAATTGAGGAACAACGCTTCTCGGCACACAGAGCTAAGATCGCTATGTACGCAAGTTTCCTTCGTTCGGAACGACTTAGTTACGTGCCTGTAAGTGAGATTTGCCGAAAATTTTCATAACACATCAAGGAAATTGAGGAACAACGCTTCTCGGCACACAGAGCTAAGATCGCTATGTACGCAAGTTTCCTTCGTTCGGAACGACTTAGTTACGTGCCTGTAAGTGAGATTTGCCGAAAATTTTCATAACACATCAAGGAAATTGAGGAACAACGCTTCTCGGCACACAGAGCTAAGATCGCTATGTACGCAAGTTTCCTTCGTTCGGAACGACTTAGTTACGTGCCTGTAAGCGAGATTTGCCGAAAATTTTCATAACACATCAAGGAAATTGAGGAACAACGCTTCTCGGCACACAGAGCTAAGATCGCTATGTACGCAAGTTTCCTTCGTTCGGAACGACTTAGTTACGTGCCTGTAAGCGAGATTTGCCGAAAATTTTCATAACACATCAAGGAAATTGAGGAACAACGCTTCTCGGCACACAGAGCTAAGATCGCTATGTACGCAAGTTTCCTTCGTTCGGAACGACTTAGTTACGTGCCTGTAAGCGAGATTTGCCGAAAATTTTCATAACACATCAAGGAAATTGAGGAACAACGCTTCTCGGCACACAGAGCTAAGATCGCTATGTACGCAAGTTTCCTTCGTTCGGAACGACTTAGTTACGTGCCTGTAAGCGAGATTTGCCGAAAATTTTCATAACACATCAAGGAAATTGAGGAACAACGCTTCTCGGCACACAGAGCTAAGATCGCTATGTACGCAAGTTTCCTTCGTTCGGAACGACTTAGTTACGTGCCTGTAAGTGAGATTTGCCGAAAATTTTCATAACACATCAAGGAAATTGAGGAACAACGCTTCTCGGCACACAGAGCTAAGATCGCTATGTACGCAAGTTTCCTTCGTTCGGAACGACTTAGTTACGTGCCTGTAAGCGAGATTTGCCGAAAATTTTCATAACACATCAAGGAAATTGAGGAACAACGCTTCTCGGCACACAGAGCTAAGATCGCTATGTACGCAAGTTTCCTTCGTTCGGAACGACTTAGTTACGTGCCTGTAAGCGAGATTTGCCGAAAATTTTCATAACACATCAAGGAAATTGAGGAACAACGCTTCTCGGCACACAGAGCTAAGATCGCTATGTACGCAAGTTTCCTTCGTTCGGAACGACTTAGTTACGTGCCTGTAAGCGAGATTTGCCGAAAATTTTCATAACACATCAAGGAAATTGAGGAACAACGCTTCTCGGCACACAGAGCTAAGATCGCTATGTACGCAAGTTTCCTTCGTTCGGAACGACTTAGTTACGTGCCTGTAAGCGAGATTTGCCGAAAATTTTCATAACACATCAAGGAAATTGAGGAACAACGCTTCTCGGCACACAGAGCTAAGATCGCTATGTACGCAAGTTTCCTTCGTTCGGAACGACTTAGTTACGTGCCTGTAAGCGAGATTTGCCGAAAATTTTCATAACACATCAAGGAAATTGAGGAACAACGCTTCTCGGCACACAGAGCTAAGATCGCTATGTACGCAAGTTTCCTTCGTTCGGAACGACTTAGTTACGTGCCTGTAAGCGAGATTTGCCGAAAATTTTCATAACACATCAAGGAAATTGAGGAACAACGCTTCTCGGCACACAGAGCTAAGATCGCTATGTACGCAAGTTTCCTTCGTTCGGAACGACTTAGTTACGTGCCTGTAAGCGAGATTTGCCGAAAATTTTCATAACACATCAAGGAAATTGAGGAACAACGCTTCTCGGCACACAGAGCTAAGATCGCTATGTACGCAAGTTTCCTTCGTTCGGAACGACTTAGTTACGTGCCTGTAAGTGAGATTTGCCGAAAATTTTCATAACACATCAAGGAAATTGAGGAACAACGCTTCTCGGCACACAGAGCTAAGATCGCTATGTACGCAAGTTTCCTTCGTTCGGAACGACTTAGTTACGTGCCTGTAAGCGAGATTTGCCGAAAATTTTCATAACACATCAAGGAAATTGAGGAACAACGCTTCTCGGCACACAGAGCTAAGATCGCTATGTACGCAAGTTTCCTTCGTTCGGAACGACTTAGTTACGTGCCTGTAAGCGAGATTTGCCGAAAATTTTCATAACACATCAAGGAAATTGAGGAACAACGCTTCTCGGCACACAGAGCTAAGATCGCTATGTACGCAAGTTTCCTTCGTTCGGAACGACTTAGTTACGTGCCTGTAAGTGAGATTTGCCGAAAATTTTCATAACACATCAAGGAAATTGAGGAACAACGCTTCTCGGCACACAGAGCTAAGATCGCTATGTACGCAAGTTTCCTTCGTTCGGAACGACTTAGTTACGTGCCTGTAAGCGAGATTTGCCGAAAATTTTCATAACACATCAAGGAAATTGAGGAACAACGCTTCTCGGCACACAGAGCTAAGATCGCTATGTACGCAAGTTTCCTTCGTTCGGAACGACTTAGTTACGTGCCTGTAAGCGAGATTTGCCGAAAATTTTCATAACACATCAAGGAAATTGAGGAACAACGCTTCTCGGCACACAGAGCTAAGATCGCTATGTACGCAAGTTTCCTTCGTTCGGAACGACTTAGTTACGTGCCTGTAAGCGAGATTTGCCGAAAATTTTCATAACACATCAAGGAAATTGAGGAACAACGCTTCTCGGCACACAGAGCTAAGATCGCTATGTACGCAAGTTTCCTTCGTTCGGAACGACTTAGTTACGTGCCTGTAAGCGAGATTTGCCGAAAATTTTCATAACACATCAAGGAAATTGAGGAACAACGCTTCTCGGCACACAGAGCTAAGATCGCTATGTACGCAAGTTTCCTTCGTTCGGAACGACTTAGTTACGTGCCTGTAAGCGAGATTTGCCGAAAATTTTCATAACACATCAAGGAAATTGAGGAACAACGCTTCTCGGCACACAGAGCTAAGATCGCTATGTACGCAAGTTTCCTTCGTTCGGAACGACTTAGTTACGTGCCTGTAAGCGAGATTTGCCGAAAATTTTCATAACACATCAAGGAAATTGAGGAACAACGCTTCTCGGCACACAGAGCTAAGATCGCTATGTACGCAAGTTTCCTTCGTTCGGAACGACTTAGTTACGTGCCTGTAAGCGAGATTTGCCGAAAATTTTCATAACACATCAAGGAAATTGAGGAACAACGCTTCTCGGCACACAGAGCTAAGATCGCTATGTACGCAAGTTTCCTTCGTTCGGAACGACTTAGTTACGTGCCTGTAAGCGAGATTTGCCGAAAATTTTCATAACACATCAAGGAAATTGAGGAACAACGCTTCTCGGCACACAGAGCTAAGATCGCTATGTACGCAAGTTTCCTTCGTTCGGAACGACTTAGTTACGTGCCTGTAAGCGAGATTTGCCGAAAATTTTCATAACACATCAAGGAAATTGAGGAACAACGCTTCTCGGCACACAGAGCTAAGATCGCTATGTACGCAAGTTTCCTTCGTTCGGAACGACTTAGTTACGTGCCTGTAAGCGAGATTTGCCGAAAATTTTCATAACACATCAAGGAAATTGAGGAACAACGCTTCTCGGCACACAGAGCTAAGATCGCTATGTACGCAAGTTTCCTTCGTTCGGAACGACTTAGTTACGTGCCTGTAAGCGAGATTTGCCGAAAATTTTCATAACACATCAAGGAAATTGAGGAACAACGCTTCTCGGCACACAGAGCTAAGATCGCTATGTACGCAAGTTTCCTTCGTTCGGAACGACTTAGTTACGTGCCTGTAAGTGAGATTTGCCGAAAATTTTCATAACACATCAAGGAAATTGAGGAACAACGCTTCTCGGCACACAGAGCTAAGATCGCTATGTACGCAAGTTTCCTTCGTTCGGAACGACTTAGTTACGTGCCTGTAAGCGAGATTTGCCGAAAATTTTCATAACACATCAAGGAAATTGAGGAACAACGCTTCTCGGCACACAGAGCTAAGATCGCTATGTACGCAAGTTTCCTTCGTTCGGAACGACTTAGTTACGTGCCTGTAAGCGAGATTTGCCGAAAATTTTCATAACACATCAAGGAAATTGAGGAACAACGCTTCTCGGCACACAGAGCTAAGATCGCTATGTACGCAAGTTTCCTTCGTTCGGAACGACTTAGTTACGTGCCTGTAAGCGAGATTTGCCGAAAATTTTCATAACACATCAAGGAAATTGAGGAACAACGCTTCTCGGCACACAGAGCTAAGATCGCTATGTACGCAAGTTTCCTTCGTTCGGAACGACTTAGTTACGTGCCTGTAAGTGAGATTTGCCGAAAATTTTCATAACACATCAAGGAAATTGAGGAACAACGCTTCTCGGCACACAGAGCTAAGATCGCTATGTACGCAAGTTTCCTTCGTTCGGAACGACTTAGTTACGTGCCTGTAAGTGAGATTTGCCGAAAATTTTCATAACACATCAAGGAAATTGAGGAACAACGCTTCTCGGCACACAGAGCTAAGATCGCTATGTACGCAAGTTTCCTTCGTTCGGAACGACTTAGTTACGTGCCTGTAAGCGAGATTTGCCGAAAATTTTCATAACACATCAAGGAAATTGAGGAACAACGCTTCTCGGCACACAGAGCTAAGATCGCTATGTACGCAAGTTTCCTTCGTTCGGAACGACTTAGTTACGTGCCTGTAAGCGAGATTTGCCGAAAATTTTCATAACACATCAAGGAAATTGAGGAACAACGCTTCTCGGCACACAGAGCTAAGATCGCTATGTACGCAAGTTTCCTTCGTTCGGAACGACTTAGTTACGTGCCTGTAAGCGAGATTTGCCGAAAATTTTCATAACACATCAAGGAAATTGAGGAACAACGCTTCTCGGCACACAGAGCTAAGATCGCTATGTACGCAAGTTTCCTTCGTTCGGAACGACTTAGTTACGTGCCTGTAAGCGAGATTTGCCGAAAATTTTCATAACACATCAAGGAAATTGAGGAACAACGCTTCTCGGCACACAGAGCTAAGATCGCTATGTACGCAAGTTTCCTTCGTTCGGAACGACTTAGTTACGTGCCTGTAAGCGAGATTTGCCGAAAATTTTCATAACACATCAAGGAAATTGAGGAACAACGCTTCTCGGCACACAGAGCTAAGATCGCTATGTACGCAAGTTTCCTTCGTTCGGAACGACTTAGTTACGTGCCTGTAAGCGAGATTTGCCGAAAATTTTCATAACACATCAAGGAAATTGAGGAACAACGCTTCTCGGCACACAGAGCTAAGATCGCTATGTACGCAAGTTTCCTTCGTTCGGAACGACTTAGTTACGTGCCTGTAAGCGAGATTTGCCGAAAATTTTCATAACACATCAAGGAAATTGAGGAACAACGCTTCTCGGCACACAGAGCTAAGATCGCTATGTACGCAAGTTTCCTTCGTTCGGAACGACTTAGTTACGTGCCTGTAAGTGAGATTTGCCGAAAATTTTCATAACACATCAAGGAAATTGAGGAACAACGCTTCTCGGCACACAGAGCTAAGATCGCTATGTACGCAAGTTTCCTTCGTTCGGAACGACTTAGTTACGTGCCTGTAAGCGAGATTTGCCGAAAATTTTCATAACACATCAAGGAAATTGAGGAACAACGCTTCTCGGCACACAGAGCTAAGATCGCTATGTACGCAAGTTTCCTTCGTTCGGAACGACTTAGTTACGTGCCTGTAAGTGAGATTTGCCGAAAATTTTCATAACACATCAAGGAAATTGAGGAACAACGCTTCTCGGCACACAGAGCTAAGATCGCTATGTACGCAAGTTTCCTTCGTTCGGAACGACTTAGTTACGTGCCTGTAAGCGAGATTTGCCGAAAATTTTCATAACACATCAAGGAAATTGAGGAACAACGCTTCTCGGCACACAGAGCTAAGATCGCTATGTACGCAAGTTTCCTTCGTTCGGAACGACTTAGTTACGTGCCTGTAAGCGAGATTTGCCGAAAATTTTCATAACACATCAAGGAAATTGAGGAACAACGCTTCTCGGCACACAGAGCTAAGATCGCTATGTACGCAAGTTTCCTTCGTTCGGAACGACTTAGTTACGTGCCTGTAAGTGAGATTTGCCGAAAATTTTCATAACACATCAAGGAAATTGAGGAACAACGCTTCTCGGCACACAGAGCTAAGATCGCTATGTACGCAAGTTTCCTTCGTTCGGAACGACTTAGTTACGTGCCTGTAAGCGAGATTTGCCGAAAATTTTCATAACACATCAAGGAAATTGAGGAACAACGCTTCTCGGCACACAGAGCTAAGATCGCTATGTACGCAAGTTTCCTTCGTTCGGAACGACTTAGTTACGTGCCTGTAAGCGAGATTTGCCGAAAATTTTCATAACACATCAAGGAAATTGAGGAACAACGCTTCTCGGCACACAGAGCTAAGATCGCTATGTACGCAAGTTTCCTTCGTTCGGAACGACTTAGTTACGTGCCTGTAAGTGAGATTTGCCGAAAATTTTCATAACACATCAAGGAAATTGAGGAACAACGCTTCTCGGCACACAGAGCTAAGATCGCTATGTACGCAAGTTTCCTTCGTTCGGAACGACTTAGTTACGTGCCTGTAAGCGAGATTTGCCGAAAATTTTCATAACACATCAAGGAAATTGAGGAACAACGCTTCTCGGCACACAGAGCTAAGATCGCTATGTACGCAAGTTTCCTTCGTTCGGAACGACTTAGTTACGTGCCTGTAAGCGAGATTTGCCGAAAATTTTCATAACACATCAAGGAAATTGAGGAACAACGCTTCTCGGCACACAGAGCTAAGATCGCTATGTACGCAAGTTTCCTTCGTTCGGAACGACTTAGTTACGTGCCTGTAAGCGAGATTTGCCGAAAATTTTCATAACACATCAAGGAAATTGAGGAACAACGCTTCTCGGCACACAGAGCTAAGATCGCTATGTACGCAAGTTTCCTTCGTTCGGAACGACTTAGTTACGTGCCTGTAAGCGAGATTTGCCGAAAATTTTCATAACACATCAAGGAAATTGAGGAACAACGCTTCTCGGCACACAGAGCTAAGATCGCTATGTACGCAAGTTTCCTTCGTTCGGAACGACTTAGTTACGTGCCTGTAAGCGAGATTTGCCGAAAATTTTCATAACACATCAAGGAAATTGAGGAACAACGCTTCTCGGCACACAGAGCTAAGATCGCTATGTACGCAAGTTTCCTTCGTTCGGAACGACTTAGTTACGTGCCTGTAAGTGAGATTTGCCGAAAATTTTCATAACACATCAAGGAAATTGAGGAACAACGCTTCTCGGCACACAGAGCTAAGATCGCTATGTACGCAAGTTTCCTTCGTTCGGAACGACTTAGTTACGTGCCTGTAAGCGAGATTTGCCGAAAATTTTCATAACACATCAAGGAAATTGAGGAACAACGCTTCTCGGCACACAGAGCTAAGATCGCTATGTACGCAAGTTTCCTTCGTTCGGAACGACTTAGTTACGTGCCTGTAAGCGAGATTTGCCGAAAATTTTCATAACACATCAAGGAAATTGAGGAACAACGCTTCTCGGCACACAGAGCTAAGATCGCTATGTACGCAAGTTTCCTTCGTTCGGAACGACTTAGTTACGTGCCTGTAAGCGAGATTTGCCGAAAATTTTCATAACACATCAAGGAAATTGAGGAACAACGCTTCTCGGCACACAGAGCTAAGATCGCTATGTACGCAAGTTTCCTTCGTTCGGAACGACTTAGTTACGTGCCTGTAAGCGAGATTTGCCGAAAATTTTCATAACACATCAAGGAAATTGAGGAACAACGCTTCTCGGCACACAGAGCTAAGATCGCTATGTACGCAAGTTTCCTTCGTTCGGAACGACTTAGTTACGTGCCTGTAAGCGAGATTTGCCGAAAATTTTCATAACACATCAAGGAAATTGAGGAACAACGCTTCTCGGCACACAGAGCTAAGATCGCTATGTACGCAAGTTTCCTTCGTTCGGAACGACTTAGTTACGTGCCTGTAAGCGAGATTTGCCGAAAATTTTCATAACACATCAAGGAAATTGAGGAACAACGCTTCTCGGCACACAGAGCTAAGATCGCTATGTACGCAAGTTTCCTTCGTTCGGAACGACTTAGTTACGTGCCTGTAAGCGAGATTTGCCGAAAATTTTCATAACACATCAAGGAAATTGAGGAACAACGCTTCTCGGCACACAGAGCTAAGATCGCTATGTACGCAAGTTTCCTTCGTTCGGAACGACTTAGTTACGTGCCTGTAAGCGAGATTTGCCGAAAATTTTCATAACACATCAAGGAAATTGAGGAACAACGCTTCTCGGCACACAGAGCTAAGATCGCTATGTACGCAAGTTTCCTTCGTTCGGAACGACTTAGTTACGTGCCTGTAAGCGAGATTTGCCGAAAATTTTCATAACACATCAAGGAAATTGAGGAACAACGCTTCTCGGCACACAGAGCTAAGATCGCTATGTACGCAAGTTTCCTTCGTTCGGAACGACTTAGTTACGTGCCTGTAAGCGAGATTTGCCGAAAATTTTCATAACACATCAAGGAAATTGAGGAACAACGCTTCTCGGCACACAGAGCTAAGATCGCTATGTACGCAAGTTTCCTTCGTTCGGAACGACTTAGTTACGTGCCTGTAAGCGAGATTTGCCGAAAATTTTCATAACACATCAAGGAAATTGAGGAACAACGCTTCTCGGCACACAGAGCTAAGATCGCTATGTACGCAAGTTTCCTTCGTTCGGAACGACTTAGTTACGTGCCTGTAAGCGAGATTTGCCGAAAATTTTCATAACACATCAAGGAAATTGAGGAACAACGCTTCTCGGCACACAGAGCTAAGATCGCTATGTACGCAAGTTTCCTTCGTTCGGAACGACTTAGTTACGTGCCTGTAAGCGAGATTTGCCGAAAATTTTCATAACACATCAAGGAAATTGAGGAACAACGCTTCTCGGCACACAGAGCTAAGATCGCTATGTACGCAAGTTTCCTTCGTTCGGAACGACTTAGTTACGTGCCTGTGAGATTTGCCGAAAATTTTCATAACACATCAAGGAAATTGAGGAACAACGCTTCTCGGCACACAGAGCTAAGATCGCTATGTACGCAAGTTTCCTTCGTTCGGAACGACTTAGTTACGTGCCTGTAAGCGAGATTTGCCGAAAATTTTCATAACACATCAAGGAAATTGAGGAACAACGCTTCTCGGCACACAGAGCTAAGATCGCTATGTACGCAAGTTTCCTTCGTTCGGAACGACTTAGTTACGTGCCTGTAAGCGAGATTTGCCGAAAATTTTCATAACACATCAAGGAAATTGAGGAACAACGCTTCTCGGCACACAGAGCTAAGATCGCTATGTACGCAAGTTTCCTTCGTTCGGAACGACTTAGTTACGTGCCTGTAAGCGAGATTTGCCGAAAATTTTCATAACACATCAAGGAAATTGAGGAACAACGCTTCTCGGCACACAGAGCTAAGATCGCTATGTACGCAAGTTTCCTTCGTTCGGAACGACTTAGTTACGTGCCTGTAAGCGAGATTTGCCGAAAATTTTCATAACACATCAAGGAAATTGAGGAACAACGCTTCTCGGCACACAGAGCTAAGATCGCTATGTACGCAAGTTTCCTTCGTTCGGAACGACTTAGTTACGTGCCTGTAAGCGAGATTTGCCGAAAATTTTCATAACACATCAAGGAAATTGAGGAACAACGCTTCTCGGCACACAGAGCTAAGATCGCTATGTACGCAAGTTTCCTTCGTTCGGAACGACTTAGTTACGTGCCTGTAAGCGAGATTTGCCGAAAATTTTCATAACACATCAAGGAAATTGAGGAACAACGCTTCTCGGCACACAGAGCTAAGATCGCTATGTACGCAAGTTTCCTTCGTTCGGAACGACTTAGTTACGTGCCTGTAAGCGAGATTTGCCGAAAATTTTCATAACACATCAAGGAAATTGAGGAACAACGCTTCTCGGCACACAGAGCTAAGATCGCTATGTACGCAAGTTTCCTTCGTTCGGAACGACTTAGTTACGTGCCTGTAAGCGAGATTTGCCGAAAATTTTCATAACACATCAAGGAAATTGAGGAACAACGCTTCTCGGCACACAGAGCTAAGATCGCTATGTACGCAAGTTTCCTTCGTTCGGAACGACTTAGTTACGTGCCTGTAAGCGAGATTTGCCGAAAATTTTCATAACACATCAAGGAAATTGAGGAACAACGCTTCTCGGCACACAGAGCTAAGATCGCTATGTACGCAAGTTTCCTTCGTTCGGAACGACTTAGTTACGTGCCTGTAAGTGAGATTTGCCGAAAATTTTCATAACACATCAAGGAAATTGAGGAACAACGCTTCTCGGCACACAGAGCTAAGATCGCTATGTACGCAAGTTTCCTTCGTTCGGAACGACTTAGTTACGTGCCTGTAAGCGAGATTTGCCGAAAATTTTCATAACACATCAAGGAAATTGAGGAACAACGCTTCTCGGCACACAGAGCTAAGATCGCTATGTACGCAAGTTTCCTTCGTTCGGAACGACTTAGTTACGTGCCTGTAAGCGAGATTTGCCGAAAATTTTCATAACACATCAAGGAAATTGAGGAACAACGCTTCTCGGCACACAGAGCTAAGATCGCTATGTACGCAAGTTTCCTTCGTTCGGAACGACTTAGTTACGTGCCTGTAAGCGAGATTTGCCGAAAATTTTCATAACACATCAAGGAAATTGAGGAACAACGCTTCTCGGCACACAGAGCTAAGATCGCTATGTACGCAAGTTTCCTTCGTTCGGAACGACTTAGTTACGTGCCTGTAAGCGAGATTTGCCGAAAATTTTCATAACACATCAAGGAAATTGAGGAACAACGCTTCTCGGCACACAGAGCTAAGATCGCTATGTACGCAAGTTTCCTTCGTTCGGAACGACTTAGTTACGTGCCTGTAAGCGAGATTTGCCGAAAATTTTCATAACACATCAAGGAAATTGAGGAACAACGCTTCTCGGCACACAGAGCTAAGATCGCTATGTACGCAAGTTTCCTTCGTTCGGAACGACTTAGTTACGTGCCTGTAAGCGAGATTTGCCGAAAATTTTCATAACACATCAAGGAAATTGAGGAACAACGCTTCTCGGCACACAGAGCTAAGATCGCTATGTACGCAAGTTTCCTTCGTTCGGAACGACTTAGTTACGTGCCTGTAAGCGAGATTTGCCGAAAATTTTCATAACACATCAAGGAAATTGAGGAACAACGCTTCTCGGCACACAGAGCTAAGATCGCTATGTACGCAAGTTTCCTTCGTTCGGAACGACTTAGTTACGTGCCTGTAAGTGAGATTTGCCGAAAATTTTCATAACACATCAAGGAAATTGAGGAACAACGCTTCTCGGCACACAGAGCTAAGATCGCTATGTACGCAAGTTTCCTTCGTTCGGAACGACTTAGTTACGTGCCTGTAAGCGAGATTTGCCGAAAATTTTCATAACACATCAAGGAAATTGAGGAACAACGCTTCTCGGCACACAGAGCTAAGATCGCTATGTACGCAAGTTTCCTTCGTTCGGAACGACTTAGTTACGTGCCTGTAAGCGAGATTTGCCGAAAATTTTCATAACACATCAAGGAAATTGAGGAACAACGCTTCTCGGCACACAGAGCTAAGATCGCTATGTACGCAAGTTTCCTTCGTTCGGAACGACTTAGTTACGTGCCTGTAAGCGAGATTTGCCGAAAATTTTCATAACACATCAAGGAAATTGAGGAACAACGCTTCTCGGCACACAGAGCTAAGATCGCTATGTACGCAAGTTTCCTTCGTTCGGAACGACTTAGTTACGTGCCTGTAAGCGAGATTTGCCGAAAATTTTCATAACACATCAAGGAAATTGAGGAACAACGCTTCTCGGCACACAGAGCTAAGATCGCTATGTACGCAAGTTTCCTTCGTTCGGAACGACTTAGTTACGTGCCTGTAAGTGAGATTTGCCGAAAATTTTCATAACACATCAAGGAAATTGAGGAACAACGCTTCTCGGCACACAGAGCTAAGATCGCTATGTACGCAAGTTTCCTTCGTTCGGAACGACTTAGTTACGTGCCTGTAAGCGAGATTTGCCGAAAATTTTCATAACACATCAAGGAAATTGAGGAACAACGCTTCTCGGCACACAGAGCTAAGATCGCTATGTACGCAAGTTTCCTTCGTTCGGAACGACTTAGTTACGTGCCTGTAAGCGAGATTTGCCGAAAATTTTCATAACACATCAAGGAAATTGAGGAACAACGCTTCTCGGCACACAGAGCTAAGATCGCTATGTACGCAAGTTTCCTTCGTTCGGAACGACTTAGTTACGTGCCTGTAAGCGAGATTTGCCGAAAATTTTCATAACACATCAAGGAAATTGAGGAACAACGCTTCTCGGCACACAGAGCTAAGATCGCTATGTACGCAAGTTTCCTTCGTTCGGAACGACTTAGTTACGTGCCTGTAAGCGAGATTTGCCGAAAATTTTCATAACACATCAAGGAAATTGAGGAACAACGCTTCTCGGCACACAGAGCTAAGATCGCTATGTACGCAAGTTTCCTTCGTTCGGAACGACTTAGTTACGTGCCTGTAAGCGAGATTTGCCGAAAATTTTCATAACACATCAAGGAAATTGAGGAACAACGCTTCTCGGCACACAGAGCTAAGATCGCTATGTACGCAAGTTTCCTTCGTTCGGAACGACTTAGTTACGTGCCTGTAAGCGAGATTTGCCGAAAATTTTCATAACACATCAAGGAAATTGAGGAACAACGCTTCTCGGCACACAGAGCTAAGATCGCTATGTACGCAAGTTTCCTTCGTTCGGAACGACTTAGTTACGTGCCTGTAAGCGAGATTTGCCGAAAATTTTCATAACACATCAAGGAAATTGAGGAACAACGCTTCTCGGCACACAGAGCTAAGATCGCTATGTACGCAAGTTTCCTTCGTTCGGAACGACTTAGTTACGTGCCTGTAAGCGAGATTTGCCGAAAATTTTCATAACACATCAAGGAAATTGAGGAACAACGCTTCTCGGCACACAGAGCTAAGATCGCTATGTACGCAAGTTTCCTTCGTTCGGAACGACTTAGTTACGTGCCTGTAAGCGAGATTTGCCGAAAATTTTCATAACACATCAAGGAAATTGAGGAACAACGCTTCTCGGCACACAGAGCTAAGATCGCTATGTACGCAAGTTTCCTTCGTTCGGAACGACTTAGTTACGTGCCTGTAAGCGAGATTTGCCGAAAATTTTCATAACACATCAAGGAAATTGAGGAACAACGCTTCTCGGCACACAGAGCTAAGATCGCTATGTACGCAAGTTTCCTTCGTTCGGAACGACTTAGTTACGTGCCTGTAAGCGAGATTTGCCGAAAATTTTCATAACACATCAAGGAAATTGAGGAACAACGCTTCTCGGCACACAGAGCTAAGATCGCTATGTACGCAAGTTTCCTTCGTTCGGAACGACTTAGTTACGTGCCTGTAAGCGAGATTTGCCGAAAATTTTCATAACACATCAAGGAAATTGAGGAACAACGCTTCTCGGCACACAGAGCTAAGATCGCTATGTACGCAAGTTTCCTTCGTTCGGAACGACTTAGTTACGTGCCTGTAAGCGAGATTTGCCGAAAATTTTCATAACACATCAAGGAAATTGAGGAACAACGCTTCTCGGCACACAGAGCTAAGATCGCTATGTACGCAAGTTTCCTTCGTTCGGAACGACTTAGTTACGTGCCTGTAAGCGAGATTTGCCGAAAATTTTCATAACACATCAAGGAAATTGAGGAACAACGCTTCTCGGCACACAGAGCTAAGATCGCTATGTACGCAAGTTTCCTTCGTTCGGAACGACTTAGTTACGTGCCTGTAAGCGAGATTTGCCGAAAATTTTCATAACACATCAAGGAAATTGAGGAACAACGCTTCTCGGCACACAGAGCTAAGATCGCTATGTACGCAAGTTTCCTTCGTTCGGAACGACTTAGTTACGTGCCTGTAAGCGAGATTTGCCGAAAATTTTCATAACACATCAAGGAAATTGAGGAACAACGCTTCTCGGCACACAGAGCTAAGATCGCTATGTACGCAAGTTTCCTTCGTTCGGAACGACTTAGTTACGTGCCTGTAAGCGAGATTTGCCGAAAATTTTCATAACACATCAAGGAAATTGAGGAACAACGCTTCTCGGCACACAGAGCTAAGATCGCTATGTACGCAAGTTTCCTTCGTTCGGAACGACTTAGTTACGTGCCTGTAAGCGAGATTTGCCGAAAATTTTCATAACACATCAAGGAAATTGAGGAACAACGCTTCTCGGCACACAGAGCTAAGATCGCTATGTACGCAAGTTTCCTTCGTTCGGAACGACTTAGTTACGTGCCTGTAAGCGAGATTTGCCGAAAATTTTCATAACACATCAAGGAAATTGAGGAACAACGCTTCTCGGCACACAGAGCTAAGATCGCTATGTACGCAAGTTTCCTTCGTTCGGAACGACTTAGTTACGTGCCTGTAAGCGAGATTTGCCGAAAATTTTCATAACACATCAAGGAAATTGAGGAACAACGCTTCTCGGCACACAGAGCTAAGATCGCTATGTACGCAAGTTTCCTTCGTTCGGAACGACTTAGTTACGTGCCTGTAAGCGAGATTTGCCGAAAATTTTCATAACACATCAAGGAAATTGAGGAACAACGCTTCTCGGCACACAGAGCTAAGATCGCTATGTACGCAAGTTTCCTTCGTTCGGAACGACTTAGTTACGTGCCTGTAAGTGAGATTTGCCGAAAATTTTCATAACACATCAAGGAAATTGAGGAACAACGCTTCTCGGCACACAGAGCTAAGATCGCTATGTACGCAAGTTTCCTTCGTTCGGAACGACTTAGTTACGTGCCTGTAAGCGAGATTTGCCGAAAATTTTCATAACACATCAAGGAAATTGAGGAACAACGCTTCTCGGCACACAGAGCTAAGATCGCTATGTACGCAAGTTTCCTTCGTTCGGAACGACTTAGTTACGTGCCTGTAAGTGAGATTTGCCGAAAATTTTCATAACACATCAAGGAAATTGAGGAACAACGCTTCTCGGCACACAGAGCTAAGATCGCTATGTACGCAAGTTTCCTTCGTTCGGAACGACTTAGTTACGTGCCTGTAAGCGAGATTTGCCGAAAATTTTCATAACACATCAAGGAAATTGAGGAACAACGCTTCTCGGCACACAGAGCTAAGATCGCTATGTACGCAAGTTTCCTTCGTTCGGAACGACTTAGTTACGTGCCTGTAAGCGAGATTTGCCGAAAATTTTCATAACACATCAAGGAAATTGAGGAACAACGCTTCTCGGCACACAGAGCTAAGATCGCTATGTACGCAAGTTTCCTTCGTTCGGAACGACTTAGTTACGTGCCTGTAAGCGAGATTTGCCGAAAATTTTCATAACACATCAAGGAAATTGAGGAACAACGCTTCTCGGCACACAGAGCTAAGATCGCTATGTACGCAAGTTTCCTTCGTTCGGAACGACTTAGTTACGTGCCTGTAAGCGAGATTTGCCGAAAATTTTCATAACACATCAAGGAAATTGAGGAACAACGCTTCTCGGCACACAGAGCTAAGATCGCTATGTACGCAAGTTTCCTTCGTTCGGAACGACTTAGTTACGTGCCTGTAAGCGAGATTTGCCGAAAATTTTCATAACACATCAAGGAAATTGAGGAACAACGCTTCTCGGCACACAGAGCTAAGATCGCTATGTACGCAAGTTTCCTTCGTTCGGAACGACTTAGTTACGTGCCTGTAAGCGAGATTTGCCGAAAATTTTCATAACACATCAAGGAAATTGAGGAACAACGCTTCTCGGCACACAGAGCTAAGATCGCTATGTACGCAAGTTTCCTTCGTTCGGAACGACTTAGTTACGTGCCTGTAAGCGAGATTTGCCGAAAATTTTCATAACACATCAAGGAAATTGAGGAACAACGCTTCTCGGCACACAGAGCTAAGATCGCTATGTACGCAAGTTTCCTTCGTTCGGAACGACTTAGTTACGTGCCTGTAAGCGAGATTTGCCGAAAATTTTCATAACACATCAAGGAAATTGAGGAACAACGCTTCTCGGCACACAGAGCTAAGATCGCTATGTACGCAAGTTTCCTTCGTTCGGAACGACTTAGTTACGTGCCTGTAAGCGAGATTTGCCGAAAATTTTCATAACACATCAAGGAAATTGAGGAACAACGCTTCTCGGCACACAGAGCTAAGATCGCTATGTACGCAAGTTTCCTTCGTTCGGAACGACTTAGTTACGTGCCTGTAAGCGAGATTTGCCGAAAATTTTCATAACACATCAAGGAAATTGAGGAACAACGCTTCTCGGCACACAGAGCTAAGATCGCTATGTACGCAAGTTTCCTTCGTTCGGAACGACTTAGTTACGTGCCTGTAAGCGAGATTTGCCGAAAATTTTCATAACACATCAAGGAAATTGAGGAACAACGCTTCTCGGCACACAGAGCTAAGATCGCTATGTACGCAAGTTTCCTTCGTTCGGAACGACTTAGTTACGTGCCTGTAAGCGAGATTTGCCGAAAATTTTCATAACACATCAAGGAAATTGAGGAACAACGCTTCTCGGCACACAGAGCTAAGATCGCTATGTACGCAAGTTTCCTTCGTTCGGAACGACTTAGTTACGTGCCTGTAAGCGAGATTTGCCGAAAATTTTCATAACACATCAAGGAAATTGAGGAACAACGCTTCTCGGCACACAGAGCTAAGATCGCTATGTACGCAAGTTTCCTTCGTTCGGAACGACTTAGTTACGTGCCTGTAAGCGAGATTTGCCGAAAATTTTCATAACACATCAAGGAAATTGAGGAACAACGCTTCTCGGCACACAGAGCTAAGATCGCTATGTACGCAAGTTTCCTTCGTTCGGAACGACTTAGTTACGTGCCTGTAAGCGAGATTTGCCGAAAATTTTCATAACACATCAAGGAAATTGAGGAACAACGCTTCTCGGCACACAGAGCTAAGATCGCTATGTACGCAAGTTTCCTTCGTTCGGAACGACTTAGTTACGTGCCTGTAAGCGAGATTTGCCGAAAATTTTCATAACACATCAAGGAAATTGAGGAACAACGCTTCTCGGCACACAGAGCTAAGATCGCTATGTACGCAAGTTTCCTTCGTTCGGAACGACTTAGTTACGTGCCTGTAAGCGAGATTTGCCGAAAATTTTCATAACACATCAAGGAAATTGAGGAACAACGCTTCTCGGCACACAGAGCTAAGATCGCTATGTACGCAAGTTTCCTTCGTTCGGAACGACTTAGTTACGTGCCTGTAAGCGAGATTTGCCGAAAATTTTCATAACACATCAAGGAAATTGAGGAACAACGCTTCTCGGCACACAGAGCTAAGATCGCTATGTACGCAAGTTTCCTTCGTTCGGAACGACTTAGTTACGTGCCTGTAAGTGAGATTTGCCGAAAATTTTCATAACACATCAAGGAAATTGAGGAACAACGCTTCTCGGCACACAGAGCTAAGATCGCTATGTACGCAAGTTTCCTTCGTTCGGAACGACTTAGTTACGTGCCTGTAAGCGAGATTTGCCGAAAATTTTCATAACACATCAAGGAAATTGAGGAACAACGCTTCTCGGCACACAGAGCTAAGATCGCTATGTACGCAAGTTTCCTTCGTTCGGAACGACTTAGTTACGTGCCTGTAAGCGAGATTTGCCGAAAATTTTCATAACACATCAAGGAAATTGAGGAACAACGCTTCTCGGCACACAGAGCTAAGATCGCTATGTACGCAAGTTTCCTTCGTTCGGAACGACTTAGTTACGTGCCTGTAAGCGAGATTTGCCGAAAATTTTCATAACACATCAAGGAAATTGAGGAACAACGCTTCTCGGCACACAGAGCTAAGATCGCTATGTACGCAAGTTTCCTTCGTTCGGAACGACTTAGTTACGTGCCTGTGAGATTTGCCGAAAATTTTCATAACACATCAAGGAAATTGAGGAACAACGCTTCTCGGCACACAGAGCTAAGATCGCTATGTACGCAAGTTTCCTTCGTTCGGAACGACTTAGTTACGTGCCTGTAAGCGAGATTTGCCGAAAATTTTCATAACACATCAAGGAAATTGAGGAACAACGCTTCTCGGCACACAGAGCTAAGATCGCTATGTACGCAAGTTTCCTTCGTTCGGAACGACTTAGTTACGTGCCTGTAAGCGAGATTTGCCGAAAATTTTCATAACACATCAAGGAAATTGAGGAACAACGCTTCTCGGCACACAGAGCTAAGATCGCTATGTACGCAAGTTTCCTTCGTTCGGAACGACTTAGTTACGTGCCTGTAAGCGAGATTTGCCGAAAATTTTCATAACACATCAAGGAAATTGAGGAACAACGCTTCTCGGCACACAGAGCTAAGATCGCTATGTACGCAAGTTTCCTTCGTTCGGAACGACTTAGTTACGTGCCTGTAAGCGAGATTTGCCGAAAATTTTCATAACACATCAAGGAAATTGAGGAACAACGCTTCTCGGCACACAGAGCTAAGATCGCTATGTACGCAAGTTTCCTTCGTTCGGAACGACTTAGTTACGTGCCTGTAAGCGAGATTTGCCGAAAATTTTCATAACACATCAAGGAAATTGAGGAACAACGCTTCTCGGCACACAGAGCTAAGATCGCTATGTACGCAAGTTTCCTTCGTTCGGAACGACTTAGTTACGTGCCTGTAAGCGAGATTTGCCGAAAATTTTCATAACACATCAAGGAAATTGAGGAACAACGCTTCTCGGCACACAGAGCTAAGATCGCTATGTACGCAAGTTTCCTTCGTTCGGAACGACTTAGTTACGTGCCTGTAAGCGAGATTTGCCGAAAATTTTCATAACACATCAAGGAAATTGAGGAACAACGCTTCTCGGCACACAGAGCTAAGATCGCTATGTACGCAAGTTTCCTTCGTTCGGAACGACTTAGTTACGTGCCTGTAAGCGAGATTTGCCGAAAATTTTCATAACACATCAAGGAAATTGAGGAACAACGCTTCTCGGCACACAGAGCTAAGATCGCTATGTACGCAAGTTTCCTTCGTTCGGAACGACTTAGTTACGTGCCTGTAAGCGAGATTTGCCGAAAATTTTCATAACACATCAAGGAAATTGAGGAACAACGCTTCTCGGCACACAGAGCTAAGATCGCTATGTACGCAAGTTTCCTTCGTTCGGAACGACTTAGTTACGTGCCTGTAAGCGAGATTTGCCGAAAATTTTCATAACACATCAAGGAAATTGAGGAACAACGCTTCTCGGCACACAGAGCTAAGATCGCTATGTACGCAAGTTTCCTTCGTTCGGAACGACTTAGTTACGTGCCTGTAAGCGAGATTTGCCGAAAATTTTCATAACACATCAAGGAAATTGAGGAACAACGCTTCTCGGCACACAGAGCTAAGATCGCTATGTACGCAAGTTTCCTTCGTTCGGAACGACTTAGTTACGTGCCTGTAAGCGAGATTTGCCGAAAATTTTCATAACACATCAAGGAAATTGAGGAACAACGCTTCTCGGCACACAGAGCTAAGATCGCTATGTACGCAAGTTTCCTTCGTTCGGAACGACTTAGTTACGTGCCTGTAAGCGAGATTTGCCGAAAATTTTCATAACACATCAAGGAAATTGAGGAACAACGCTTCTCGGCACACAGAGCTAAGATCGCTATGTACGCAAGTTTCCTTCGTTCGGAACGACTTAGTTACGTGCCTGTAAGCGAGATTTGCCGAAAATTTTCATAACACATCAAGGAAATTGAGGAACAACGCTTCTCGGCACACAGAGCTAAGATCGCTATGTACGCAAGTTTCCTTCGTTCGGAACGACTTAGTTACGTGCCTGTAAGCGAGATTTGCCGAAAATTTTCATAACACATCAAGGAAATTGAGGAACAACGCTTCTCGGCACACAGAGCTAAGATCGCTATGTACGCAAGTTTCCTTCGTTCGGAACGACTTAGTTACGTGCCTGTAAGCGAGATTTGCCGAAAATTTTCATAACACATCAAGGAAATTGAGGAACAACGCTTCTCGGCACACAGAGCTAAGATCGCTATGTACGCAAGTTTCCTTCGTTCGGAACGACTTAGTTACGTGCCTGTAAGCGAGATTTGCCGAAAATTTTCATAACACATCAAGGAAATTGAGGAACAACGCTTCTCGGCACACAGAGCTAAGATCGCTATGTACGCAAGTTTCCTTCGTTCGGAACGACTTAGTTACGTGCCTGTGAGATTTGCCGAAAATTTTCATAACACATCAAGGAAATTGAGGAACAACGCTTCTCGGCACACAGAGCTAAGATCGCTATGTACGCAAGTTTCCTTCGTTCGGAACGACTTAGTTACGTGCCTGTAAGCGAGATTTGCCGAAAATTTTCATAACACATCAAGGAAATTGAGGAACAACGCTTCTCGGCACACAGAGCTAAGATCGCTATGTACGCAAGTTTCCTTCGTTCGGAACGACTTAGTTACGTGCCTGTAAGCGAGATTTGCCGAAAATTTTCATAACACATCAAGGAAATTGAGGAACAACGCTTCTCGGCACACAGAGCTAAGATCGCTATGTACGCAAGTTTCCTTCGTTCGGAACGACTTAGTTACGTGCCTGTAAGCGAGATTTGCCGAAAATTTTCATAACACATCAAGGAAATTGAGGAACAACGCTTCTCGGCACACAGAGCTAAGATCGCTATGTACGCAAGTTTCCTTCGTTCGGAACGACTTAGTTACGTGCCTGTAAGCGAGATTTGCCGAAAATTTTCATAACACATCAAGGAAATTGAGGAACAACGCTTCTCGGCACACAGAGCTAAGATCGCTATGTACGCAAGTTTCCTTCGTTCGGAACGACTTAGTTACGTGCCTGTAAGCGAGATTTGCCGAAAATTTTCATAACACATCAAGGAAATTGAGGAACAACGCTTCTCGGCACACAGAGCTAAGATCGCTATGTACGCAAGTTTCCTTCGTTCGGAACGACTTAGTTACGTGCCTGTAAGCGAGATTTGCCGAAAATTTTCATAACACATCAAGGAAATTGAGGAACAACGCTTCTCGGCACACAGAGCTAAGATCGCTATGTACGCAAGTTTCCTTCGTTCGGAACGACTTAGTTACGTGCCTGTAAGCGAGATTTGCCGAAAATTTTCATAACACATCAAGGAAATTGAGGAACAACGCTTCTCGGCACACAGAGCTAAGATCGCTATGTACGCAAGTTTCCTTCGTTCGGAACGACTTAGTTACGTGCCTGTAAGCGAGATTTGCCGAAAATTTTCATAACACATCAAGGAAATTGAGGAACAACGCTTCTCGGCACACAGAGCTAAGATCGCTATGTACGCAAGTTTCCTTCGTTCGGAACGACTTAGTTACGTGCCTGTAAGCGAGATTTGCCGAAAATTTTCATAACACATCAAGGAAATTGAGGAACAACGCTTCTCGGCACACAGAGCTAAGATCGCTATGTACGCAAGTTTCCTTCGTTCGGAACGACTTAGTTACGTGCCTGTAAGCGAGATTTGCCGAAAATTTTCATAACACATCAAGGAAATTGAGGAACAACGCTTCTCGGCACACAGAGCTAAGATCGCTATGTACGCAAGTTTCCTTCGTTCGGAACGACTTAGTTACGTGCCTGTAAGCGAGATTTGCCGAAAATTTTCATAACACATCAAGGAAATTGAGGAACAACGCTTCTCGGCACACAGAGCTAAGATCGCTATGTACGCAAGTTTCCTTCGTTCGGAACGACTTAGTTACGTGCCTGTAAGCGAGATTTGCCGAAAATTTTCATAACACATCAAGGAAATTGAGGAACAACGCTTCTCGGCACACAGAGCTAAGATCGCTATGTACGCAAGTTTCCTTCGTTCGGAACGACTTAGTTACGTGCCTGTAAGCGAGATTTGCCGAAAATTTTCATAACACATCAAGGAAATTGAGGAACAACGCTTCTCGGCACACAGAGCTAAGATCGCTATGTACGCAAGTTTCCTTCGTTCGGAACGACTTAGTTACGTGCCTGTAAGCGAGATTTGCCGAAAATTTTCATAACACATCAAGGAAATTGAGGAACAACGCTTCTCGGCACACAGAGCTAAGATCGCTATGTACGCAAGTTTCCTTCGTTCGGAACGACTTAGTTACGTGCCTGTAAGCGAGATTTGCCGAAAATTTTCATAACACATCAAGGAAATTGAGGAACAACGCTTCTCGGCACACAGAGCTAAGATCGCTATGTACGCAAGTTTCCTTCGTTCGGAACGACTTAGTTACGTGCCTGTAAGCGAGATTTGCCGAAAATTTTCATAACACATCAAGGAAATTGAGGAACAACGCTTCTCGGCACACAGAGCTAAGATCGCTATGTACGCAAGTTTCCTTCGTTCGGAACGACTTAGTTACGTGCCTGTAAGCGAGATTTGCCGAAAATTTTCATAACACATCAAGGAAATTGAGGAACAACGCTTCTCGGCACACAGAGCTAAGATCGCTATGTACGCAAGTTTCCTTCGTTCGGAACGACTTAGTTACGTGCCTGTAAGCGAGATTTGCCGAAAATTTTCATAACACATCAAGGAAATTGAGGAACAACGCTTCTCGGCACACAGAGCTAAGATCGCTATGTACGCAAGTTTCCTTCGTTCGGAACGACTTAGTTACGTGCCTGTAAGCGAGATTTGCCGAAAATTTTCATAACACATCAAGGAAATTGAGGAACAACGCTTCTCGGCACACAGAGCTAAGATCGCTATGTACGCAAGTTTCCTTCGTTCGGAACGACTTAGTTACGTGCCTGTAAGCGAGATTTGCCGAAAATTTTCATAACACATCAAGGAAATTGAGGAACAACGCTTCTCGGCACACAGAGCTAAGATCGCTATGTACGCAAGTTTCCTTCGTTCGGAACGACTTAGTTACGTGCCTGTAAGCGAGATTTGCCGAAAATTTTCATAACACATCAAGGAAATTGAGGAACAACGCTTCTCGGCACACAGAGCTAAGATCGCTATGTACGCAAGTTTCCTTCGTTCGGAACGACTTAGTTACGTGCCTGTGAGATTTGCCGAAAATTTTCATAACACATCAAGGAAATTGAGGAACAACGCTTCTCGGCACACAGAGCTAAGATCGCTATGTACGCAAGTTTCCTTCGTTCGGAACGACTTAGTTACGTGCCTGTAAGCGAGATTTGCCGAAAATTTTCATAACACATCAAGGAAATTGAGGAACAACGCTTCTCGGCACACAGAGCTAAGATCGCTATGTACGCAAGTTTCCTTCGTTCGGAACGACTTAGTTACGTGCCTGTAAGCGAGATTTGCCGAAAATTTTCATAACACATCAAGGAAATTGAGGAACAACGCTTCTCGGCACACAGAGCTAAGATCGCTATGTACGCAAGTTTCCTTCGTTCGGAACGACTTAGTTACGTGCCTGTAAGCGAGATTTGCCGAAAATTTTCATAACACATCAAGGAAATTGAGGAACAACGCTTCTCGGCACACAGAGCTAAGATCGCTATGTACGCAAGTTTCCTTCGTTCGGAACGACTTAGTTACGTGCCTGTAAGCGAGATTTGCCGAAAATTTTCATAACACATCAAGGAAATTGAGGAACAACGCTTCTCGGCACACAGAGCTAAGATCGCTATGTACGCAAGTTTCCTTCGTTCGGAACGACTTAGTTACGTGCCTGTAAGCGAGATTTGCCGAAAATTTTCATAACACATCAAGGAAATTGAGGAACAACGCTTCTCGGCACACAGAGCTAAGATCGCTATGTACGCAAGTTTCCTTCGTTCGGAACGACTTAGTTACGTGCCTGTAAGCGAGATTTGCCGAAAATTTTCATAACACATCAAGGAAATTGAGGAACAACGCTTCTCGGCACACAGAGCTAAGATCGCTATGTACGCAAGTTTCCTTCGTTCGGAACGACTTAGTTACGTGCCTGTAAGCGAGATTTGCCGAAAATTTTCATAACACATCAAGGAAATTGAGGAACAACGCTTCTCGGCACACAGAGCTAAGATCGCTATGTACGCAAGTTTCCTTCGTTCGGAACGACTTAGTTACGTGCCTGTAAGTGAGATTTGCCGAAAATTTTCATAACACATCAAGGAAATTGAGGAACAACGCTTCTCGGCACACAGAGCTAAGATCGCTATGTACGCAAGTTTCCTTCGTTCGGAACGACTTAGTTACGTGCCTGTAAGCGAGATTTGCCGAAAATTTTCATAACACATCAAGGAAATTGAGGAACAACGCTTCTCGGCACACAGAGCTAAGATCGCTATGTACGCAAGTTTCCTTCGTTCGGAACGACTTAGTTACGTGCCTGTAAGCGAGATTTGCCGAAAATTTTCATAACACATCAAGGAAATTGAGGAACAACGCTTCTCGGCACACAGAGCTAAGATCGCTATGTACGCAAGTTTCCTTCGTTCGGAACGACTTAGTTACGTGCCTGTAAGCGAGATTTGCCGAAAATTTTCATAACACATCAAGGAAATTGAGGAACAACGCTTCTCGGCACACAGAGCTAAGATCGCTATGTACGCAAGTTTCCTTCGTTCGGAACGACTTAGTTACGTGCCTGTAAGCGAGATTTGCCGAAAATTTTCATAACACATCAAGGAAATTGAGGAACAACGCTTCTCGGCACACAGAGCTAAGATCGCTATGTACGCAAGTTTCCTTCGTTCGGAACGACTTAGTTACGTGCCTGTAAGCGAGATTTGCCGAAAATTTTCATAACACATCAAGGAAATTGAGGAACAACGCTTCTCGGCACACAGAGCTAAGATCGCTATGTACGCAAGTTTCCTTCGTTCGGAACGACTTAGTTACGTGCCTGTAAGCGAGATTTGCCGAAAATTTTCATAACACATCAAGGAAATTGAGGAACAACGCTTCTCGGCACACAGAGCTAAGATCGCTATGTACGCAAGTTTCCTTCGTTCGGAACGACTTAGTTACGTGCCTGTAAGCGAGATTTGCCGAAAATTTTCATAACACATCAAGGAAATTGAGGAACAACGCTTCTCGGCACACAGAGCTAAGATCGCTATGTACGCAAGTTTCCTTCGTTCGGAACGACTTAGTTACGTGCCTGTAAGCGAGATTTGCCGAAAATTTTCATAACACATCAAGGAAATTGAGGAACAACGCTTCTCGGCACACAGAGCTAAGATCGCTATGTACGCAAGTTTCCTTCGTTCGGAACGACTTAGTTACGTGCCTGTAAGCGAGATTTGCCGAAAATTTTCATAACACATCAAGGAAATTGAGGAACAACGCTTCTCGGCACACAGAGCTAAGATCGCTATGTACGCAAGTTTCCTTCGTTCGGAACGACTTAGTTACGTGCCTGTAAGCGAGATTTGCCGAAAATTTTCATAACACATCAAGGAAATTGAGGAACAACGCTTCTCGGCACACAGAGCTAAGATCGCTATGTACGCAAGTTTCCTTCGTTCGGAACGACTTAGTTACGTGCCTGTAAGCGAGATTTGCCGAAAATTTTCATAACACATCAAGGAAATTGAGGAACAACGCTTCTCGGCACACAGAGCTAAGATCGCTATGTACGCAAGTTTCCTTCGTTCGGAACGACTTAGTTACGTGCCTGTAAGCGAGATTTGCCGAAAATTTTCATAACACATCAAGGAAATTGAGGAACAACGCTTCTCGGCACACAGAGCTAAGATCGCTATGTACGCAAGTTTCCTTCGTTCGGAACGACTTAGTTACGTGCCTGTAAGCGAGATTTGCCGAAAATTTTCATAACACATCAAGGAAATTGAGGAACAACGCTTCTCGGCACACAGAGCTAAGATCGCTATGTACGCAAGTTTCCTTCGTTCGGAACGACTTAGTTACGTGCCTGTAAGCGAGATTTGCCGAAAATTTTCATAACACATCAAGGAAATTGAGGAACAACGCTTCTCGGCACACAGAGCTAAGATCGCTATGTACGCAAGTTTCCTTCGTTCGGAACGACTTAGTTACGTGCCTGTAAGCGAGATTTGCCGAAAATTTTCATAACACATCAAGGAAATTGAGGAACAACGCTTCTCGGCACACAGAGCTAAGATCGCTATGTACGCAAGTTTCCTTCGTTCGGAACGACTTAGTTACGTGCCTGTAAGCGAGATTTGCCGAAAATTTTCATAACACATCAAGGAAATTGAGGAACAACGCTTCTCGGCACACAGAGCTAAGATCGCTATGTACGCAAGTTTCCTTCGTTCGGAACGACTTAGTTACGTGCCTGTAAGCGAGATTTGCCGAAAATTTTCATAACACATCAAGGAAATTGAGGAACAACGCTTCTCGGCACACAGAGCTAAGATCGCTATGTACGCAAGTTTCCTTCGTTCGGAACGACTTAGTTACGTGCCTGTAAGCGAGATTTGCCGAAAATTTTCATAACACATCAAGGAAATTGAGGAACAACGCTTCTCGGCACACAGAGCTAAGATCGCTATGTACGCAAGTTTCCTTCGTTCGGAACGACTTAGTTACGTGCCTGTAAGCGAGATTTGCCGAAAATTTTCATAACACATCAAGGAAATTGAGGAACAACGCTTCTCGGCACACAGAGCTAAGATCGCTATGTACGCAAGTTTCCTTCGTTCGGAACGACTTAGTTACGTGCCTGTAAGCGAGATTTGCCGAAAATTTTCATAACACATCAAGGAAATTGAGGAACAACGCTTCTCGGCACACAGAGCTAAGATCGCTATGTACGCAAGTTTCCTTCGTTCGGAACGACTTAGTTACGTGCCTGTAAGCGAGATTTGCCGAAAATTTTCATAACACATCAAGGAAATTGAGGAACAACGCTTCTCGGCACACAGAGCTAAGATCGCTATGTACGCAAGTTTCCTTCGTTCGGAACGACTTAGTTACGTGCCTGTAAGCGAGATTTGCCGAAAATTTTCATAACACATCAAGGAAATTGAGGAACAACGCTTCTCGGCACACAGAGCTAAGATCGCTATGTACGCAAGTTTCCTTCGTTCGGAACGACTTAGTTACGTGCCTGTAAGCGAGATTTGCCGAAAATTTTCATAACACATCAAGGAAATTGAGGAACAACGCTTCTCGGCACACAGAGCTAAGATCGCTATGTACGCAAGTTTCCTTCGTTCGGAACGACTTAGTTACGTGCCTGTAAGCGAGATTTGCCGAAAATTTTCATAACACATCAAGGAAATTGAGGAACAACGCTTCTCGGCACACAGAGCTAAGATCGCTATGTACGCAAGTTTCCTTCGTTCGGAACGACTTAGTTACGTGCCTGTAAGCGAGATTTGCCGAAAATTTTCATAACACATCAAGGAAATTGAGGAACAACGCTTCTCGGCACACAGAGCTAAGATCGCTATGTACGCAAGTTTCCTTCGTTCGGAACGACTTAGTTACGTGCCTGTAAGTGAGATTTGCCGAAAATTTTCATAACACATCAAGGAAATTGAGGAACAACGCTTCTCGGCACACAGAGCTAAGATCGCTATGTACGCAAGTTTCCTTCGTTCGGAACGACTTAGTTACGTGCCTGTAAGCGAGATTTGCCGAAAATTTTCATAACACATCAAGGAAATTGAGGAACAACGCTTCTCGGCACACAGAGCTAAGATCGCTATGTACGCAAGTTTCCTTCGTTCGGAACGACTTAGTTACGTGCCTGTAAGCGAGATTTGCCGAAAATTTTCATAACACATCAAGGAAATTGAGGAACAACGCTTCTCGGCACACAGAGCTAAGATCGCTATGTACGCAAGTTTCCTTCGTTCGGAACGACTTAGTTACGTGCCTGTAAGCGAGATTTGCCGAAAATTTTCATAACACATCAAGGAAATTGAGGAACAACGCTTCTCGGCACACAGAGCTAAGATCGCTATGTACGCAAGTTTCCTTCGTTCGGAACGACTTAGTTACGTGCCTGTAAGCGAGATTTGCCGAAAATTTTCATAACACATCAAGGAAATTGAGGAACAACGCTTCTCGGCACACAGAGCTAAGATCGCTATGTACGCAAGTTTCCTTCGTTCGGAACGACTTAGTTACGTGCCTGTAAGCGAGATTTGCCGAAAATTTTCATAACACATCAAGGAAATTGAGGAACAACGCTTCTCGGCACACAGAGCTAAGATCGCTATGTACGCAAGTTTCCTTCGTTCGGAACGACTTAGTTACGTGCCTGTAAGCGAGATTTGCCGAAAATTTTCATAACACATCAAGGAAATTGAGGAACAACGCTTCTCGGCACACAGAGCTAAGATCGCTATGTACGCAAGTTTCCTTCGTTCGGAACGACTTAGTTACGTGCCTGTAAGCGAGATTTGCCGAAAATTTTCATAACACATCAAGGAAATTGAGGAACAACGCTTCTCGGCACACAGAGCTAAGATCGCTATGTACGCAAGTTTCCTTCGTTCGGAACGACTTAGTTACGTGCCTGTAAGCGAGATTTGCCGAAAATTTTCATAACACATCAAGGAAATTGAGGAACAACGCTTCTCGGCACACAGAGCTAAGATCGCTATGTACGCAAGTTTCCTTCGTTCGGAACGACTTAGTTACGTGCCTGTAAGCGAGATTTGCCGAAAATTTTCATAACACATCAAGGAAATTGAGGAACAACGCTTCTCGGCACACAGAGCTAAGATCGCTATGTACGCAAGTTTCCTTCGTTCGGAACGACTTAGTTACGTGCCTGTAAGCGAGATTTGCCGAAAATTTTCATAACACATCAAGGAAATTGAGGAACAACGCTTCTCGGCACACAGAGCTAAGATCGCTATGTACGCAAGTTTCCTTCGTTCGGAACGACTTAGTTACGTGCCTGTAAGCGAGATTTGCCGAAAATTTTCATAACACATCAAGGAAATTGAGGAACAACGCTTCTCGGCACACAGAGCTAAGATCGCTATGTACGCAAGTTTCCTTCGTTCGGAACGACTTAGTTACGTGCCTGTAAGCGAGATTTGCCGAAAATTTTCATAACACATCAAGGAAATTGAGGAACAACGCTTCTCGGCACACAGAGCTAAGATCGCTATGTACGCAAGTTTCCTTCGTTCGGAACGACTTAGTTACGTGCCTGTAAGCGAGATTTGCCGAAAATTTTCATAACACATCAAGGAAATTGAGGAACAACGCTTCTCGGCACACAGAGCTAAGATCGCTATGTACGCAAGTTTCCTTCGTTCGGAACGACTTAGTTACGTGCCTGTAAGCGAGATTTGCCGAAAATTTTCATAACACATCAAGGAAATTGAGGAACAACGCTTCTCGGCACACAGAGCTAAGATCGCTATGTACGCAAGTTTCCTTCGTTCGGAACGACTTAGTTACGTGCCTGTAAGCGAGATTTGCCGAAAATTTTCATAACACATCAAGGAAATTGAGGAACAACGCTTCTCGGCACACAGAGCTAAGATCGCTATGTACGCAAGTTTCCTTCGTTCGGAACGACTTAGTTACGTGCCTGTAAGCGAGATTTGCCGAAAATTTTCATAACACATCAAGGAAATTGAGGAACAACGCTTCTCGGCACACAGAGCTAAGATCGCTATGTACGCAAGTTTCCTTCGTTCGGAACGACTTAGTTACGTGCCTGTAAGCGAGATTTGCCGAAAATTTTCATAACACATCAAGGAAATTGAGGAACAACGCTTCTCGGCACACAGAGCTAAGATCGCTATGTACGCAAGTTTCCTTCGTTCGGAACGACTTAGTTACGTGCCTGTAAGCGAGATTTGCCGAAAATTTTCATAACACATCAAGGAAATTGAGGAACAACGCTTCTCGGCACACAGAGCTAAGATCGCTATGTACGCAAGTTTCCTTCGTTCGGAACGACTTAGTTACGTGCCTGTAAGCGAGATTTGCCGAAAATTTTCATAACACATCAAGGAAATTGAGGAACAACGCTTCTCGGCACACAGAGCTAAGATCGCTATGTACGCAAGTTTCCTTCGTTCGGAACGACTTAGTTACGTGCCTGTAAGCGAGATTTGCCGAAAATTTTCATAACACATCAAGGAAATTGAGGAACAACGCTTCTCGGCACACAGAGCTAAGATCGCTATGTACGCAAGTTTCCTTCGTTCGGAACGACTTAGTTACGTGCCTGTAAGCGAGATTTGCCGAAAATTTTCATAACACATCAAGGAAATTGAGGAACAACGCTTCTCGGCACACAGAGCTAAGATCGCTATGTACGCAAGTTTCCTTCGTTCGGAACGACTTAGTTACGTGCCTGTAAGCGAGATTTGCCGAAAATTTTCATAACACATCAAGGAAATTGAGGAACAACGCTTCTCGGCACACAGAGCTAAGATCGCTATGTACGCAAGTTTCCTTCGTTCGGAACGACTTAGTTACGTGCCTGTAAGCGAGATTTGCCGAAAATTTTCATAACACATCAAGGAAATTGAGGAACAACGCTTCTCGGCACACAGAGCTAAGATCGCTATGTACGCAAGTTTCCTTCGTTCGGAACGACTTAGTTACGTGCCTGTAAGCGAGATTTGCCGAAAATTTTCATAACACATCAAGGAAATTGAGGAACAACGCTTCTCGGCACACAGAGCTAAGATCGCTATGTACGCAAGTTTCCTTCGTTCGGAACGACTTAGTTACGTGCCTGTAAGCGAGATTTGCCGAAAATTTTCATAACACATCAAGGAAATTGAGGAACAACGCTTCTCGGCACACAGAGCTAAGATCGCTATGTACGCAAGTTTCCTTCGTTCGGAACGACTTAGTTACGTGCCTGTAAGCGAGATTTGCCGAAAATTTTCATAACACATCAAGGAAATTGAGGAACAACGCTTCTCGGCACACAGAGCTAAGATCGCTATGTACGCAAGTTTCCTTCGTTCGGAACGACTTAGTTACGTGCCTGTAAGCGAGATTTGCCGAAAATTTTCATAACACATCAAGGAAATTGAGGAACAACGCTTCTCGGCACACAGAGCTAAGATCGCTATGTACGCAAGTTTCCTTCGTTCGGAACGACTTAGTTACGTGCCTGTAAGCGAGATTTGCCGAAAATTTTCATAACACATCAAGGAAATTGAGGAACAACGCTTCTCGGCACACAGAGCTAAGATCGCTATGTACGCAAGTTTCCTTCGTTCGGAACGACTTAGTTACGTGCCTGTAAGCGAGATTTGCCGAAAATTTTCATAACACATCAAGGAAATTGAGGAACAACGCTTCTCGGCACACAGAGCTAAGATCGCTATGTACGCAAGTTTCCTTCGTTCGGAACGACTTAGTTACGTGCCTGTAAGCGAGATTTGCCGAAAATTTTCATAACACATCAAGGAAATTGAGGAACAACGCTTCTCGGCACACAGAGCTAAGATCGCTATGTACGCAAGTTTCCTTCGTTCGGAACGACTTAGTTACGTGCCTGTAAGCGAGATTTGCCGAAAATTTTCATAACACATCAAGGAAATTGAGGAACAACGCTTCTCGGCACACAGAGCTAAGATCGCTATGTACGCAAGTTTCCTTCGTTCGGAACGACTTAGTTACGTGCCTGTAAGCGAGATTTGCCGAAAATTTTCATAACACATCAAGGAAATTGAGGAACAACGCTTCTCGGCACACAGAGCTAAGATCGCTATGTACGCAAGTTTCCTTCGTTCGGAACGACTTAGTTACGTGCCTGTAAGCGAGATTTGCCGAAAATTTTCATAACACATCAAGGAAATTGAGGAACAACGCTTCTCGGCACACAGAGCTAAGATCGCTATGTACGCAAGTTTCCTTCGTTCGGAACGACTTAGTTACGTGCCTGTAAGCGAGATTTGCCGAAAATTTTCATAACACATCAAGGAAATTGAGGAACAACGCTTCTCGGCACACAGAGCTAAGATCGCTATGTACGCAAGTTTCCTTCGTTCGGAACGACTTAGTTACGTGCCTGTAAGCGAGATTTGCCGAAAATTTTCATAACACATCAAGGAAATTGAGGAACAACGCTTCTCGGCACACAGAGCTAAGATCGCTATGTACGCAAGTTTCCTTCGTTCGGAACGACTTAGTTACGTGCCTGTAAGCGAGATTTGCCGAAAATTTTCATAACACATCAAGGAAATTGAGGAACAACGCTTCTCGGCACACAGAGCTAAGATCGCTATGTACGCAAGTTTCCTTCGTTCGGAACGACTTAGTTACGTGCCTGTAAGCGAGATTTGCCGAAAATTTTCATAACACATCAAGGAAATTGAGGAACAACGCTTCTCGGCACACAGAGCTAAGATCGCTATGTACGCAAGTTTCCTTCGTTCGGAACGACTTAGTTACGTGCCTGTAAGCGAGATTTGCCGAAAATTTTCATAACACATCAAGGAAATTGAGGAACAACGCTTCTCGGCACACAGAGCTAAGATCGCTATGTACGCAAGTTTCCTTCGTTCGGAACGACTTAGTTACGTGCCTGTAAGCGAGATTTGCCGAAAATTTTCATAACACATCAAGGAAATTGAGGAACAACGCTTCTCGGCACACAGAGCTAAGATCGCTATGTACGCAAGTTTCCTTCGTTCGGAACGACTTAGTTACGTGCCTGTAAGCGAGATTTGCCGAAAATTTTCATAACACATCAAGGAAATTGAGGAACAACGCTTCTCGGCACACAGAGCTAAGATCGCTATGTACGCAAGTTTCCTTCGTTCGGAACGACTTAGTTACGTGCCTGTAAGCGAGATTTGCCGAAAATTTTCATAACACATCAAGGAAATTGAGGAACAACGCTTCTCGGCACACAGAGCTAAGATCGCTATGTACGCAAGTTTCCTTCGTTCGGAACGACTTAGTTACGTGCCTGTAAGCGAGATTTGCCGAAAATTTTCATAACACATCAAGGAAATTGAGGAACAACGCTTCTCGGCACACAGAGCTAAGATCGCTATGTACGCAAGTTTCCTTCGTTCGGAACGACTTAGTTACGTGCCTGTAAGCGAGATTTGCCGAAAATTTTCATAACACATCAAGGAAATTGAGGAACAACGCTTCTCGGCACACAGAGCTAAGATCGCTATGTACGCAAGTTTCCTTCGTTCGGAACGACTTAGTTACGTGCCTGTAAGCGAGATTTGCCGAAAATTTTCATAACACATCAAGGAAATTGAGGAACAACGCTTCTCGGCACACAGAGCTAAGATCGCTATGTACGCAAGTTTCCTTCGTTCGGAACGACTTAGTTACGTGCCTGTAAGCGAGATTTGCCGAAAATTTTCATAACACATCAAGGAAATTGAGGAACAACGCTTCTCGGCACACAGAGCTAAGATCGCTATGTACGCAAGTTTCCTTCGTTCGGAACGACTTAGTTACGTGCCTGTAAGCGAGATTTGCCGAAAATTTTCATAACACATCAAGGAAATTGAGGAACAACGCTTCTCGGCACACAGAGCTAAGATCGCTATGTACGCAAGTTTCCTTCGTTCGGAACGACTTAGTTACGTGCCTGTAAGCGAGATTTGCCGAAAATTTTCATAACACATCAAGGAAATTGAGGAACAACGCTTCTCGGCACACAGAGCTAAGATCGCTATGTACGCAAGTTTCCTTCGTTCGGAACGACTTAGTTACGTGCCTGTAAGCGAGATTTGCCGAAAATTTTCATAACACATCAAGGAAATTGAGGAACAACGCTTCTCGGCACACAGAGCTAAGATCGCTATGTACGCAAGTTTCCTTCGTTCGGAACGACTTAGTTACGTGCCTGTAAGCGAGATTTGCCGAAAATTTTCATAACACATCAAGGAAATTGAGGAACAACGCTTCTCGGCACACAGAGCTAAGATCGCTATGTACGCAAGTTTCCTTCGTTCGGAACGACTTAGTTACGTGCCTGTAAGCGAGATTTGCCGAAAATTTTCATAACACATCAAGGAAATTGAGGAACAACGCTTCTCGGCACACAGAGCTAAGATCGCTATGTACGCAAGTTTCCTTCGTTCGGAACGACTTAGTTACGTGCCTGTAAGCGAGATTTGCCGAAAATTTTCATAACACATCAAGGAAATTGAGGAACAACGCTTCTCGGCACACAGAGCTAAGATCGCTATGTACGCAAGTTTCCTTCGTTCGGAACGACTTAGTTACGTGCCTGTAAGCGAGATTTGCCGAAAATTTTCATAACACATCAAGGAAATTGAGGAACAACGCTTCTCGGCACACAGAGCTAAGATCGCTATGTACGCAAGTTTCCTTCGTTCGGAACGACTTAGTTACGTGCCTGTAAGTGAGATTTGCCGAAAATTTTCATAACACATCAAGGAAATTGAGGAACAACGCTTCTCGGCACACAGAGCTAAGATCGCTATGTACGCAAGTTTCCTTCGTTCGGAACGACTTAGTTACGTGCCTGTAAGCGAGATTTGCCGAAAATTTTCATAACACATCAAGGAAATTGAGGAACAACGCTTCTCGGCACACAGAGCTAAGATCGCTATGTACGCAAGTTTCCTTCGTTCGGAACGACTTAGTTACGTGCCTGTAAGCGAGATTTGCCGAAAATTTTCATAACACATCAAGGAAATTGAGGAACAACGCTTCTCGGCACACAGAGCTAAGATCGCTATGTACGCAAGTTTCCTTCGTTCGGAACGACTTAGTTACGTGCCTGTAAGCGAGATTTGCCGAAAATTTTCATAACACATCAAGGAAATTGAGGAACAACGCTTCTCGGCACACAGAGCTAAGATCGCTATGTACGCAAGTTTCCTTCGTTCGGAACGACTTAGTTACGTGCCTGTAAGCGAGATTTGCCGAAAATTTTCATAACACATCAAGGAAATTGAGGAACAACGCTTCTCGGCACACAGAGCTAAGATCGCTATGTACGCAAGTTTCCTTCGTTCGGAACGACTTAGTTACGTGCCTGTAAGCGAGATTTGCCGAAAATTTTCATAACACATCAAGGAAATTGAGGAACAACGCTTCTCGGCACACAGAGCTAAGATCGCTATGTACGCAAGTTTCCTTCGTTCGGAACGACTTAGTTACGTGCCTGTAAGCGAGATTTGCCGAAAATTTTCATAACACATCAAGGAAATTGAGGAACAACGCTTCTCGGCACACAGAGCTAAGATCGCTATGTACGCAAGTTTCCTTCGTTCGGAACGACTTAGTTACGTGCCTGTAAGCGAGATTTGCCGAAAATTTTCATAACACATCAAGGAAATTGAGGAACAACGCTTCTCGGCACACAGAGCTAAGATCGCTATGTACGCAAGTTTCCTTCGTTCGGAACGACTTAGTTACGTGCCTGTAAGCGAGATTTGCCGAAAATTTTCATAACACATCAAGGAAATTGAGGAACAACGCTTCTCGGCACACAGAGCTAAGATCGCTATGTACGCAAGTTTCCTTCGTTCGGAACGACTTAGTTACGTGCCTGTAAGCGAGATTTGCCGAAAATTTTCATAACACATCAAGGAAATTGAGGAACAACGCTTCTCGGCACACAGAGCTAAGATCGCTATGTACGCAAGTTTCCTTCGTTCGGAACGACTTAGTTACGTGCCTGTAAGCGAGATTTGCCGAAAATTTTCATAACACATCAAGGAAATTGAGGAACAACGCTTCTCGGCACACAGAGCTAAGATCGCTATGTACGCAAGTTTCCTTCGTTCGGAACGACTTAGTTACGTGCCTGTAAGCGAGATTTGCCGAAAATTTTCATAACACATCAAGGAAATTGAGGAACAACGCTTCTCGGCACACAGAGCTAAGATCGCTATGTACGCAAGTTTCCTTCGTTCGGAACGACTTAGTTACGTGCCTGTAAGCGAGATTTGCCGAAAATTTTCATAACACATCAAGGAAATTGAGGAACAACGCTTCTCGGCACACAGAGCTAAGATCGCTATGTACGCAAGTTTCCTTCGTTCGGAACGACTTAGTTACGTGCCTGTAAGCGAGATTTGCCGAAAATTTTCATAACACATCAAGGAAATTGAGGAACAACGCTTCTCGGCACACAGAGCTAAGATCGCTATGTACGCAAGTTTCCTTCGTTCGGAACGACTTAGTTACGTGCCTGTAAGTGAGATTTGCCGAAAATTTTCATAACACATCAAGGAAATTGAGGAACAACGCTTCTCGGCACACAGAGCTAAGATCGCTATGTACGCAAGTTTCCTTCGTTCGGAACGACTTAGTTACGTGCCTGTAAGCGAGATTTGCCGAAAATTTTCATAACACATCAAGGAAATTGAGGAACAACGCTTCTCGGCACACAGAGCTAAGATCGCTATGTACGCAAGTTTCCTTCGTTCGGAACGACTTAGTTACGTGCCTGTAAGCGAGATTTGCCGAAAATTTTCATAACACATCAAGGAAATTGAGGAACAACGCTTCTCGGCACACAGAGCTAAGATCGCTATGTACGCAAGTTTCCTTCGTTCGGAACGACTTAGTTACGTGCCTGTAAGCGAGATTTGCCGAAAATTTTCATAACACATCAAGGAAATTGAGGAACAACGCTTCTCGGCACACAGAGCTAAGATCGCTATGTACGCAAGTTTCCTTCGTTCGGAACGACTTAGTTACGTGCCTGTAAGCGAGATTTGCCGAAAATTTTCATAACACATCAAGGAAATTGAGGAACAACGCTTCTCGGCACACAGAGCTAAGATCGCTATGTACGCAAGTTTCCTTCGTTCGGAACGACTTAGTTACGTGCCTGTAAGCGAGATTTGCCGAAAATTTTCATAACACATCAAGGAAATTGAGGAACAACGCTTCTCGGCACACAGAGCTAAGATCGCTATGTACGCAAGTTTCCTTCGTTCGGAACGACTTAGTTACGTGCCTGTAAGCGAGATTTGCCGAAAATTTTCATAACACATCAAGGAAATTGAGGAACAACGCTTCTCGGCACACAGAGCTAAGATCGCTATGTACGCAAGTTTCCTTCGTTCGGAACGACTTAGTTACGTGCCTGTAAGCGAGATTTGCCGAAAATTTTCATAACACATCAAGGAAATTGAGGAACAACGCTTCTCGGCACACAGAGCTAAGATCGCTATGTACGCAAGTTTCCTTCGTTCGGAACGACTTAGTTACGTGCCTGTAAGCGAGATTTGCCGAAAATTTTCATAACACATCAAGGAAATTGAGGAACAACGCTTCTCGGCACACAGAGCTAAGATCGCTATGTACGCAAGTTTCCTTCGTTCGGAACGACTTAGTTACGTGCCTGTAAGCGAGATTTGCCGAAAATTTTCATAACACATCAAGGAAATTGAGGAACAACGCTTCTCGGCACACAGAGCTAAGATCGCTATGTACGCAAGTTTCCTTCGTTCGGAACGACTTAGTTACGTGCCTGTAAGCGAGATTTGCCGAAAATTTTCATAACACATCAAGGAAATTGAGGAACAACGCTTCTCGGCACACAGAGCTAAGATCGCTATGTACGCAAGTTTCCTTCGTTCGGAACGACTTAGTTACGTGCCTGTGAGATTTGCCGAAAATTTTCATAACACATCAAGGAAATTGAGGAACAACGCTTCTCGGCACACAGAGCTAAGATCGCTATGTACGCAAGTTTCCTTCGTTCGGAACGACTTAGTTACGTGCCTGTAAGCGAGATTTGCCGAAAATTTTCATAACACATCAAGGAAATTGAGGAACAACGCTTCTCGGCACACAGAGCTAAGATCGCTATGTACGCAAGTTTCCTTCGTTCGGAACGACTTAGTTACGTGCCTGTAAGCGAGATTTGCCGAAAATTTTCATAACACATCAAGGAAATTGAGGAACAACGCTTCTCGGCACACAGAGCTAAGATCGCTATGTACGCAAGTTTCCTTCGTTCGGAACGACTTAGTTACGTGCCTGTAAGCGAGATTTGCCGAAAATTTTCATAACACATCAAGGAAATTGAGGAACAACGCTTCTCGGCACACAGAGCTAAGATCGCTATGTACGCAAGTTTCCTTCGTTCGGAACGACTTAGTTACGTGCCTGTAAGCGAGATTTGCCGAAAATTTTCATAACACATCAAGGAAATTGAGGAACAACGCTTCTCGGCACACAGAGCTAAGATCGCTATGTACGCAAGTTTCCTTCGTTCGGAACGACTTAGTTACGTGCCTGTAAGCGAGATTTGCCGAAAATTTTCATAACACATCAAGGAAATTGAGGAACAACGCTTCTCGGCACACAGAGCTAAGATCGCTATGTACGCAAGTTTCCTTCGTTCGGAACGACTTAGTTACGTGCCTGTAAGCGAGATTTGCCGAAAATTTTCATAACACATCAAGGAAATTGAGGAACAACGCTTCTCGGCACACAGAGCTAAGATCGCTATGTACGCAAGTTTCCTTCGTTCGGAACGACTTAGTTACGTGCCTGTAAGCGAGATTTGCCGAAAATTTTCATAACACATCAAGGAAATTGAGGAACAACGCTTCTCGGCACACAGAGCTAAGATCGCTATGTACGCAAGTTTCCTTCGTTCGGAACGACTTAGTTACGTGCCTGTAAGCGAGATTTGCCGAAAATTTTCATAACACATCAAGGAAATTGAGGAACAACGCTTCTCGGCACACAGAGCTAAGATCGCTATGTACGCAAGTTTCCTTCGTTCGGAACGACTTAGTTACGTGCCTGTAAGCGAGATTTGCCGAAAATTTTCATAACACATCAAGGAAATTGAGGAACAACGCTTCTCGGCACACAGAGCTAAGATCGCTATGTACGCAAGTTTCCTTCGTTCGGAACGACTTAGTTACGTGCCTGTAAGCGAGATTTGCCGAAAATTTTCATAACACATCAAGGAAATTGAGGAACAACGCTTCTCGGCACACAGAGCTAAGATCGCTATGTACGCAAGTTTCCTTCGTTCGGAACGACTTAGTTACGTGCCTGTAAGCGAGATTTGCCGAAAATTTTCATAACACATCAAGGAAATTGAGGAACAACGCTTCTCGGCACACAGAGCTAAGATCGCTATGTACGCAAGTTTCCTTCGTTCGGAACGACTTAGTTACGTGCCTGTAAGCGAGATTTGCCGAAAATTTTCATAACACATCAAGGAAATTGAGGAACAACGCTTCTCGGCACACAGAGCTAAGATCGCTATGTACGCAAGTTTCCTTCGTTCGGAACGACTTAGTTACGTGCCTGTAAGCGAGATTTGCCGAAAATTTTCATAACACATCAAGGAAATTGAGGAACAACGCTTCTCGGCACACAGAGCTAAGATCGCTATGTACGCAAGTTTCCTTCGTTCGGAACGACTTAGTTACGTGCCTGTAAGCGAGATTTGCCGAAAATTTTCATAACACATCAAGGAAATTGAGGAACAACGCTTCTCGGCACACAGAGCTAAGATCGCTATGTACGCAAGTTTCCTTCGTTCGGAACGACTTAGTTACGTGCCTGTAAGCGAGATTTGCCGAAAATTTTCATAACACATCAAGGAAATTGAGGAACAACGCTTCTCGGCACACAGAGCTAAGATCGCTATGTACGCAAGTTTCCTTCGTTCGGAACGACTTAGTTACGTGCCTGTAAGCGAGATTTGCCGAAAATTTTCATAACACATCAAGGAAATTGAGGAACAACGCTTCTCGGCACACAGAGCTAAGATCGCTATGTACGCAAGTTTCCTTCGTTCGGAACGACTTAGTTACGTGCCTGTAAGCGAGATTTGCCGAAAATTTTCATAACACATCAAGGAAATTGAGGAACAACGCTTCTCGGCACACAGAGCTAAGATCGCTATGTACGCAAGTTTCCTTCGTTCGGAACGACTTAGTTACGTGCCTGTAAGTGAGATTTGCCGAAAATTTTCATAACACATCAAGGAAATTGAGGAACAACGCTTCTCGGCACACAGAGCTAAGATCGCTATGTACGCAAGTTTCCTTCGTTCGGAACGACTTAGTTACGTGCCTGTAAGCGAGATTTGCCGAAAATTTTCATAACACATCAAGGAAATTGAGGAACAACGCTTCTCGGCACACAGAGCTAAGATCGCTATGTACGCAAGTTTCCTTCGTTCGGAACGACTTAGTTACGTGCCTGTAAGCGAGATTTGCCGAAAATTTTCATAACACATCAAGGAAATTGAGGAACAACGCTTCTCGGCACACAGAGCTAAGATCGCTATGTACGCAAGTTTCCTTCGTTCGGAACGACTTAGTTACGTGCCTGTAAGCGAGATTTGCCGAAAATTTTCATAACACATCAAGGAAATTGAGGAACAACGCTTCTCGGCACACAGAGCTAAGATCGCTATGTACGCAAGTTTCCTTCGTTCGGAACGACTTAGTTACGTGCCTGTAAGCGAGATTTGCCGAAAATTTTCATAACACATCAAGGAAATTGAGGAACAACGCTTCTCGGCACACAGAGCTAAGATCGCTATGTACGCAAGTTTCCTTCGTTCGGAACGACTTAGTTACGTGCCTGTAAGCGAGATTTGCCGAAAATTTTCATAACACATCAAGGAAATTGAGGAACAACGCTTCTCGGCACACAGAGCTAAGATCGCTATGTACGCAAGTTTCCTTCGTTCGGAACGACTTAGTTACGTGCCTGTAAGCGAGATTTGCCGAAAATTTTCATAACACATCAAGGAAATTGAGGAACAACGCTTCTCGGCACACAGAGCTAAGATCGCTATGTACGCAAGTTTCCTTCGTTCGGAACGACTTAGTTACGTGCCTGTAAGTGAGATTTGCCGAAAATTTTCATAACACATCAAGGAAAT